>JAFVLL020018775.1:0-34078 GCA_021397915.2 Tor tambroides
GCCGTTGCGAGCAGCTCCTCGGCTCCCACTGCGAGGGGAGTTTTGCATAATTAATGACTGTTGATGTTTCCAGGTAGTCGCCCGGCAAATTCACTTCAGACCGGCTGCCACGATCGCGTCTCCGGCGAGAGCGACACCGGAACAGACAGCTAACATTACCGCCATAAACAAGGCAATTTTGTACAGTGTCTTCCGTCATTATTGTGAAGTGTTCAGGGGCGACAGTTCAAGTCACTTCGGAGATGAGAGCGCGAGGAAAAATGATGAAAAAATAACGGCGACGCCGAGTGCTTTTCTGTGTCGGCAAACCTACAGAGGCTTCAGCTCCTTGTTTAGTGAAGCTTCAGTGAACTTGAAGATGTCAGCAGAGAAACGCCGCCGTCTTTTGTGCTGTCACAGGAATACGAGCAGACTCCGAAACAGCAGTGAGAGCTGCAGAAATAGTGTGTTCACAGAAATGTACTTGGGATGAGCAAAACTACATTTTCATAATAAGTCAATGGGGTCTGAACGACTAGTGGTTTTTCCCTCAAAAGTCTGACATCTGTTTAAATCGTGTGCACAGGCTCTATAAATGTTTACGGAAACCTCAATATCTCATGTCAGGACAGTTGTAGCTCCATAAATTGACACACATATAGAAAAACATTATTGTTTCACATTCACATTCTTGTTCCTTATAATTTATGACCAAATGTCAGGATCAAGATTGCTTAAGGTCCTGCTTTTAGGGTCAGTTCACAATGGTACTCAACTGTGTGTCAAAATCTTTTTAGGGAATAGAGTGTGCATGCAGAACATTTCAGGTTTGAGACTTTTTTTATGATGCATTTCGCATGCAATACCATGCCTTGTCTGATCTGTGACGCTATTACCTGTTTGCATTTCTAACAGAGGATGTTCACACTTTGATTCAATTCTGTGCACCAAATTACCACAAAAAACCTTTGGATTATTAATAATAATATGAATATTGTTGGAAGCACTGTTGAAAGCAGGGTTATTACAATCGTGTATACCGTTTCTGTTTGACTACATGTCATTAACTAACTGCAAGATTTTTACTGTACATTTCTGCCATATGGACATCACCTTGACATAGTCACCAATGATAAACTACTCTTAAACGTAAATGTAGAAACTTTCATTTTCTGGGAAGCTGCTTTGCAACAATAGCTGCATTTCCATCCACCAATTTTTATGCGCATTTTGGAATATCGCATAAAAAAAACACTGGATGGAAACGCCAAGATGCGCATAAATTCTAAAAATGCGCATAAGTTTTTTATATTTGAATAGGATCAATTTTTTATCCGGTAAGAAAAAATGCGCATAAACTACGATGGAAACACATTTACCGAATAAATTCCTCCAAGCGCATCGAAAAAGTCATGTGACTTTGCGCTATGAGACGGCATAACTTGACTAACCAGCGGACCGATCTCATTCACAGCATCCATATGTTATGGTCATTCTGAAAAGCCTGAGCAAAGTCTGTCATCAAAGTATTTCTGTATAATTGTCTTACACGACTGCATTCCCAAAGAGCAGGCATCCTCCGAAGAAAGTAATAACCGCATTTATTGTGTCTCGTCTGTTCGCTCTGAGGCGCAAGTAATTTATGTCTCATATGAAAATTATTATATTCAGTGGCTTCTCCTATATTCTTAGTGGTATTTAGTGCCACAGTTTACCAGGAAGTGACGATTTTGTTCACTTTGACTCGTTGGATGGAAACGGTGCTTTATTCGCATATGTTTTATGCGATATTCCAGTTTTGCGCATTAGTTTAATTCGAATCTTTGGATGGAAACACAGCTAATGTGTATCGTAAGAAGCACTATACAAATAAACGTGAATTGAACGGAATTATTAAAATTAAAGCAATTAAATAAACATTTTCAAAACTTGAAGTAAAATAAATGTTAACTGAAACTGAAAGTATTAAAATTCCTCTTTTTTAACTATTTTATTTCAGTTAGTTGCCAAGGCAAAAATTCAAATTTTCTTGATGTACTAAATTAACTGAATAAAATAAAATAAAATAATACATATACTGACTATAACTTATACTAACTATACTATGAATGATTAACTAAACTAAAACTATTAAAAACATTTCCTTTACCTATATATAACTATATATCTTATATAAAACTAAACTGATATATAAAATGCATGGTAACAGAAATAAAATATTAAAACATTTAAACTTATTTTATTTCAGTTAGTTGTTTAGCTTAACTTATAGATAACTAAAACTGAAACCATAAATATGCTTTTGTTACTTGAAATAATCAAATGTTAAATGAAATAAAATTAAATTTAAAAAAGGAAACTAATTTTAATTCAGCAACTTCCCGAGCAAATATTTCTCAATCACTAAACTAACACTATTAGCTATTAAAAAAGTTAACTGAAATAAAATATTAAAACACTTTAACTTATTTTATTTCAGTTAGTTGCCAAGTATTTCTGTTTAGTTTAACTTGATGCAATTTAAAAAAAAAATGAAATCAAAATTCATAAAAAAATGTTTTAAAAAGCCTAATAAAAATGACAAAAATACAATAAAATTATTTTAAAAGGAAAACAGAAAAGTATTAAAATACAAACTAACTAAAATATTTTAAAAAATCTTTAATAGTATATTTATGCTACCAAAATAAAAGCTGCGTTCTGATGGCTGTAGCGGCAGAGATTTTAGCGGGGATGAAATTAGAAACATATTCAGCTAAAGCACACAGTTGACATGCTTAACACTCAGAGGAGGTTGTGTCTCTAATGCATCCCCTTTAAAGCACCACAGCTAAAAATGAAATAATTGCAACCTCACTAATCGACCAGTCGAGTGTCCTGACCATCCTAAACCATTCACCCACTAAAGGGCTCCTAACGACGGGGCAGGAGGCGAGGAGAGGAGTTTGGTGGTCATCTGCAAGCACCACATGCGACATTAAACATTTAAAACACCCCACCCACCATGGCCAGGCTATTTTTTACAACTTTATCCTCTCATTATTAATTTGTAATAACCTTTAAAGCTTTTGGAAGTCATACATATTTCACAGAGAGATATCCTTCCTTTTTCACAGCTCTCACGTCGGGCTGTCAAATGACAGATCACCGGCACAGTGTGAAGGTGTGTCACCACCCGCTATAATTAGCAGCCGCTCGGAACAAAGAGAGGTATTAACCTAGACCTGTGCGTTTGTGTGAAAACATTATATCAGAAATTAGACAGCACAACTGACGCCGCATGTGTGAATGATGTCTGTTTTTACGGCTGCGGGTGTTTGCAGGTTATTTTAAAAGTCCCGACACGTGAAAAACGGCGCGAATCGGCTGGTGATAAGCAGCTAATAATTTCAAGCCACTTAGGCATGTATGAATATGACCTGCGAGGCCTCGTTCCTCCCCTCGCGCCGTATAAATCAGCAGCGAGTAGAATGAGACCCAGAGGAGCTACGGTGAACGCTGATGAGTCCCATAATTCTCCAGGCTGGGACTTCCTCCTCCGTGACCACCTGGACAATGGCCAAAGCCTCCGCAGAGCGCCGCGTTCCCATGCCAAACTCTAAGAGCCGGAACGTAAATTCAGTCTGTTTGTTTAAATGCCAGCTTCTTGGCCGGCCGGCGCTTCCTCTTGGTGACCCAGACGATGCATACAAAAACAGGATTTTAAGCCAATAGGAATCCATTTGAACCCTATTTACTTGCATAATACACACTCATGGTCTTATTTTTCCAAGAAACAGAAAGAATAGACTGTAAAGCTTCTCTGAAATGATTTTACTTTGTGTTCTACATCACCAGGCCCTCTTATACTTCAATCCCTTCTCTCCAACACTCACTTTTCAGGATCCAATCGATTCATGATCTATGAATAAAGTTCATTTTACAAAAGTAAAATGGATTGTGAGTTTCATGCAGTTTCATGTTCACTTTTACAGATAGAACCAAATGCAGCTGCAAAAATAATGATTGTTTCCAAACACATTTCTATGAAAGGCCCACTTCTGTCACATAAGGAAAAAGAAAATCATGCTTTGGTAAATGAAAAAACCCCAAAAACAATCATAACATTAAAAAAATCTAAACTATGACACAAAAATCCATCATAATGTCAGCCATAATTATGACATAAAAATGGACATAAGTCATAATTATCTTTTTTTTGGGTCTCATTATGACTTCGTATATGACAGTTTAGATTTTTTTATTTAATAATTTCAACGTCATAATTTGGAATTTTTTAAATATCAATTTATGTCATAATTGTGATGACTTGTCAATTTTGACTCGTCAATTTCTGATTTAATTTAAACTTTTTTTCACATAGTATGTATGTAATTTTACTTCATCTCATAATTATGACTGTCAGTTTTAATCTCAATTTGGACTTTTTGTCAAATTAGTGTGCAATAATTTTGACTTTTTATGTTATAATTATGACTTATGCCACAATTTCAATTTATCACTTAGTATGTAATTTCATTTTTATCTCTTAATTATGATTTCTTATCTCTACTCTTATCTCTGACATAATTTCGACTTTTTAATCTCATAATTATGACATAGTATCTCATAATTTCAAAATTTTATCTCATAATTATGATTTACCAAAGCTTTTTTTTATTGTTATTTGATGGAAATGGGCTTCTGTACATTTCCAAAACAGCTGCTTAGTCAGCCTCTCCATATAGTTTGACCTGGAATTATTTATATTACTGAAAATAATAAATGACATTTAGTATAATACAAGCATTCGTGTTTAATACAGTAAAGCCAGACATTGACCCAGTACCTAAAGAGCTATGGAAAAGAGTGCCAGTAAGTGGGAATCATGGGATATCAGCAATCAACAAACAACTCTCCCATCGTGCATCAAACTGACAAGATAAAAAATCCTGAAAAACACAAGGTAGCGAAATCAAACAAATCTACATTACATGAGGCCGAGACTGCTGAATCAAACACAACAGTGGGGTCATTGAAGCAGTGCAATATGGGTGTTTCTTCAACTATAGGCACATAAATACAACTCAATTCTATTTCACATTTTTTATAGAATTTGACAATGATTTGACAACTTGAATAGAAATGAATAAATCAATGGTTTACATTTATTTCACTTTTTGTTAGTTACACTTTATTTAAAGGTGGCCTTGTTTCAGTGAGCGCAATACATTTTTTTAATGGATTTTCCTGGATCTGGATCGAAAAACTGGATCTGGGACAACGGTAAAACAATAAAATTGAATCAAAAGTAACAAAAAAATAAGTTGAAATCTGTTCGTTTAAACCAAAATCCGCCCCGGGCTGAAGTTGAAGAAACACCCTGTTATTGTTCGCTGGCATCTGTTATTGTACTATCGGCTTGCTAGTCGTCTCAATTACCGACTGTTATTTTAAAATCTCTCTGCAGTTAAAAGGAAGCAAAAACACTAGAACGTGACGGTGAAAGTCACAAAGAAGTCGTGCTGCTATTTATATGTCGAATAGATGCAGTTAGCATTTAAATGACACTTCGCATTACACACTCCTCATCCCTGATGAAACGAGCCTTAAAAACAATAGAAATAGAGTCTTCTGGGTCACGGAAACTGGATTAACCGCGGTAAACATCGTCCTCTGTCCGTTAGATAAACCCTCCCGCCTGATGGATCTTTGACAATATGAATGAAGGGGATAAGAATCTGCATGACTTGAAAAAAGATGCAATTAAATGTATATTTAATCCCTGCTACATCATATCTGCTACATCTTAAAAGACATATTTGAAAGTGGTATAAAAAAAGTGCGCACTAAAGAAAGCCGAGGCAGCGGTGCGTGTGAAAGCGCGTGACTGCGTGTGCATGTTTGAACTGCGGGACTGGAGACACTGAGTTGATTTAGTCGGGGAATAGATGTCTGTCCTTCAGACCACTGGATAAAATTGGTCTCAATATGAAATGTAATAAAACGGCACTATCGCCAGATCTCTGTGCACCTCCAGTCATTCTTCACATCTCTGCTATATACAAACACACATGCGATGGCTCACAATTACAGCGGTGAAGTCGTGTTGGGGAAGCTGCTCTGAAACTCTAGCTAGAAACACTCAATTTCACATAGATAAAATCAATAAGAAACAGCATTCGCAAGCCATTTAAATGCATCATTATGTGATGCATTTCTGAGAGAAACAGGATATTCAGCACGAAAAATGTTGGGTGGGACTTGATTTTATCCATCAGGAATTGATAGGATGGTAAAAAGTGTCTATGTATAAGACGGTTGAAAGGAAGATGGTTCAAATAAGAGGGGCATCTGCCAAAAGTCATGTCTGATCTCATTCACCCTCTCCCAAACCTACTTTCCCATCTATACTTGACCATAGTATAGTTTAAAAATAGTTCAATAAAAATGATTTTAAAAAATGTATGTACATATAAATTACACACACACACTATTTTTTTTTTTTTTACAATTTTCAGTATTTTTCTGTTATAAAAATGTCAATATCAGTTAACATGACTACATCAAAACTAGGGCTGCACGATAAATATCGTGCGATATTTAATGCGCATCTTGTCAGTAAAGCCGGTTCAGCAATCAGCGGTAAATTCCATCACGTGTGTGATTTCACCGCTTATTACAGAACCGGCTTTACCGACAAGATGCGCATTAAATATCGCACGATATTTATTTTGCAGCCCTAATCAAAACCGAACACATCCTAAATACAACAAATAAAAACTTTTAAACTAAAAACTGCTGAACTGCAGCAGACTTCCAGGGGTTACCTGGAAGAAGTCGTCTACGAGAGCGTTTGATTATCACCTCACCTCCCCTCACCTTGCGAGTCTGTGAGTGCAGTATGACACAAATCCAGCAATGTAACATTCTGTCACACTAGGCTACTTTTTCTTGTTTCTGGAAAAATTTAACTATGAAAACAGCTGAACTACTGCCACTCTACAGACAAATGCAGTCAAGTTAGTACCACTATTACTAGCTAGTTTCTCTCTAACAGCAAACTACTGATCTCAGCTCTGTTCGTTTGATGATAGAAGGAAAATAAATCTTATTAGAGCTGTGAGCTCAGTGCAGGACAAAAGGTGATGCTCTGCACTCAAAAGAAATGTAAACCTGTTCTCCGGCTGGCCCTTTCACACCTGTCGGCGGTCAATAGCTACTCTGGAAAAAGGAAAAATGAAAAAGAGAGGTCTTGACACTAATCTCTCGAGACCCAATTAAAAAGGGTGACAATCACCATCACCACAGGAACTGAGAGGATGAATAGATGCCACTTTAATTGAACTAAACGTTTGCTTCAGGAGAAGCCTGAACGAGATTATTAACAGGTACACAAATATTTGAGAGCAAACGTGATCAGGAAACGGGCGCTTGGTTTCCCTTCCCACTTGACATGAAGTTAATCGTGAAGATATGCTAAGAACTAAAATTATTCATGCAGCACAAAGATATACACTTAAGGAAGTTGATTTTGCTGTCAAGAACATTTGTGGGTCATATCTCCCCCCAAAATCCAAGTAAAGAAGTAAGAAATCATATTTTTTCCTAAAGAATTTGATTTATTTTTTGCAATGTGACATTATGACAGTTAAACACATTTAACCCCTAAATTATCTTTACTGTAACAAATGCAATGAATAAATAAATATTAGTGCTGTCAAATCGATTGATTACAATTAATCACATTCAAAATTAAAGTATATTTATACGTAAACAAATATATGTAAATTTATATTTATATGTATACATAAATATATGTCCATGTATATATAAATGCACACACATACATGTATACAGTAAGACATATATGTAATATATATATTTATATACAATATAAATCAAAGAATATATATAAATACATGTAAATATGTCTTAAATATACAGTATATGTAGATTTATATATACATAGAATTTACAATGTACACAAACTATTACACAAATATTATGTTAATGCAAACTCACTACAATTACTTGATTTGACAGAATTAATAAATACATAACCTCATTGTCATTATTGTAATATGAATATTTATACAACTTTATTGATATTTTCAATATCATATAATACGTGTTATGTATTTCTAAATGAAGGTTGTATGTGTTGTACTGCCTAAGAAATATTGATTTAAATAATTCTAAAAATATTATTATTATAATTATAATCATTCATACACTGAATTTAAATAATCATAAAATATTCTATCTATCTATCATTTAAATGTTATATAAATATTATATAACAAGTTTAATATTTAGCATTAGAGGTTCGATCAAATCATTTATTTCTCAAGATTTCGAATTTAGGAAGCCTCAGATTTCTGATCTAAACGCTCAAAGAAAGATGACTTGTTTTATGGAGACTCTTGCCTTTTCCTGCAGGAGAAAATAAGACACGACGTCTTTTTTGTGTTTCTTCTACTTGGTTTTTCTGAACTCTCTCCTGTTGAGCGCCACACCAGCTTCTCGCACAGCCAAATGTTAATTAGTATTGTGCTTAATCCGATACTGGAGAGCCCCAAACTGTCAGGTCATATTATAAACAATCGGCTTCAGCGTTAGCGCAAATGACACGTCGCGGCGCTATCTCTCCCCGCAAAACGCTCCCAAGGTACTAATTGGCCTACTTTATGCTCTCTCTTTGAATTGCCATTTCTCTCTTGGTTTGGGGTATTAGTCTTGACAACCATCGATCTGTAATGTGCAGCATTCTACTGTATATGTTTTCCAAGAAAAATAAACGGAGGATGGCAAAGGCAGTGAATGAATTAATGCCTCGCGCTCTGACGTAGCGACTGTAACTCTGTAGGCGAGTGGCTTTTGTTTGCGAGCGAATGAAGGATTGCGTGAAACTCCAGAGGAGAATGAAAGTTCAAACACTTTGCCAGCAGCAAAGTAAGTGTAACTTTTCTCCTCTTAAATTATTTAAGATTAGCAACATCATCTTATCAATCTATCGATCTCTCGGCAGAAAGATGAAAATGGAAAAATAATGAGGGAGATGAATGCCGCGTAAGGAACATCAATGTGCAAAATTTAATTATCTGCCGCGGTAGAAAAAAAACAACAAAAAAAACAAACTGTTGGCTGTTTTCTAAAACAAAAAGAAGCGGTTAATATTTTTTCCTTCTCTGCATATTTTAATTACCAGATCAATCATAACTACGTACGGCGCTCCGCTTGTGAGAGAGAGAGAGGAGAAAATTGCGAGTCTAAATGAAAAACAATAGATTTACTTTAAAGTCGGAGCTCTTTTGAAGTCTAAATTAAAATTTCAGGTACCTTTAGGAGAGGCAGCTTCACAAAGTTATGATATTCAATTAGTGTGTTTAGATTCCACTGAAATTACACTTCACAGCTCGACACCATGTTCAATGAAAACTCTGGAGATTCCAGACTTCTGTTGCCCTAAACAGACAGTGGGAGTTCAAACCGACGCAGGAGCCTTTGGAAGTCTGCGAGAAAAAAATAATGGATCCTTTAGCCAGATGAAATTCTCTGTGATGCACAGACTATTGTTCAATCAGACTCGCAATATCTTCTGCTGCCTTCCAGATTTGAAGTGCACATGAACGCCACAGCCGTGCTGCATTCACCAGTGGGAAAGACTTTAAAGTGTGTCAATTAAAGAAACATCGTTTGACTCACATGCATTTTGTGTCCTGTTGATGAAAAGTGATATGCATGTGCACCGCAAAATTATGATTTCTGAATTCCTGAGGAAGCAAGCTGATCTCATGAAGCCTGTCAACAACATATTTGGGTCACATATCACCCCAAAATCAAAATAAAATTATATTTCTAATAAAGACAATGAAGCCTATTTTTAAGGGGGAAAGGGAAGTAGTGTGTGGCCAAGTATGGTGACCCATACTCAGAATTTGTGCTCTGCATTTAACCCATCCAAGTGCATGCACACAGTAGTGAACATACACCCAGAGCAGTGGGCAGCCAATGCTGCGGCGCCTGGGGAGCAGTTGGGGGTTTCGGTGCCTTGCTCAAGGGTCTCACCTTGAGGGTGAGGGTACTGAGGGTGGCGAGAGTGCTGGTTATTCATTCCTCCCACCTACAATCCCTGCCGGACCTGAGACTCGAACCCACGACCTTTGGGTTACAAGTCCAACTCTCTATCCATTAGACCACGACTGCCCCAAAGGCAGTAGTAATTTAGGACAATTTAATAATTTTTTTGCAATGTGGTATGTCTGGTTAATTGAGCACATTTAACCCCCAAATGTAATAATAATAATAATGATAATAATTGCCGTAATGCAAATATTTGATATATCATAAAAAGTGCTAATACATTTTGGAAGTATGTGTTGTACTGCATTTAAGGTTTTCTGATCTAAATAAAACTAGCTTTTAAAAAAGCAAAAAAATTAATTATAAATCATAAAAATAACACAAATAAAACTGGAAAAAACAAACAAATAAATTAATGCATTAATTTATGAAAATGCTGAAAATAAGAACTAGAATTCCATGTCACCTCTGACTGGAGTTTTGTTCATGTTAATAAATATTAAACATGTTAATGCTCTAAGTTCATGTCTTTTATTTTGTAATTCATCATAGTCTGGCTCATGGTTTCATGTCATGTGATCTGCTTCCCACTCGTTTCTTGTATCATATCTTCGTTGGTTCATTGTCTTCTTATTTGATCAGTTCTGTCTTCTCATTGGTTCACAGTCATCTTGTTTGGTGATTTTTGTCATAATCTTGTATTTAAGCCCTGGTCTATGTTTCCGTTTTATGTCTTGGAACACAGAAGAAGATGTTTTGAAGAATGCGGGTAGCCAAACAGTTGACGGCAGCCGTTGACTTCCATAGTATTTTTTCAATACTATGGAAGTCAGTGGCTACCGTCAACTGTTTAGTTACCAACATTCTTCAAAATAGCTTCTTTTGTGTTCAACAGAAGAAACTCATACAGGTTCGGAACAACTTGAGGGTGAGGAAGTGACAAAATGAAACTCATAGTTTGTGTTTATGTTTTTGGATCATCGTCGATTTGTGCCTTCGTCCTCGTCTGGTTCAGGCCACCAATGTTACACTCCAACATTTAAAAGAAACAAAAAGGACATGTTTTCATGAGATTCGCCCAATTGATTCCCACAATATCACTCAAATGGCAATCGCTTTGAAATCGCAATTTCCATATTTTCCCAGGAAGACCTAAACGCAGCATATGCAGATGACATGGAAATGTACAACAGCCATACATCGCTTCACACACGCGCCGCTGCACATTTCCACAGATGAATAAGCTCTGCTTTTGGTTTCAAGGCTGATCGAAGACGCCATTTATCTCCACCAGCCGCATAGCAGCAAATAGTCACAAACGTTATACACGAATCCCCCACTCACACGTTCACTTCACACTTCTGAACGGTCCACGTCACAGTCAGCTATCGCTGTTTTTGTGTGTTTGGACGTGCGGTTTGAGACGTGTAGCTTCAAGAGGCGCATTTGGCTTGACTGAGCTGATGGCGCTCTGCAAACACATGTCACCGCTTTGATTACAAACACTAATGCCGCTATCTGACTCAGCTCCTGTGTTCTGTCGGAGCAGATAGCACGTTCCTCGCGTCTCAGTGGCTCCCGGTTTGTGTGAAAGAGAGCTGATGTTTATTTCTTTTGGCATGTCCTCGGCCGGCGCTCCGCCACCCATTTCACACGTTTTTATTGGCTAATTTGAGTGCGTTTGTGCCAGCGAGCCGCGGCTCACTCCTCGACATCCGCGAGCGTGTATCGCAGACCGAGAGAATCTGGCCTCGTTTCTACACGTCATGCGTTTCGCCGCTCGTAAGCACACAAAACGGCGAAGCCGGGGATTCTGGGCCGTCGTCTACTCTGCCAGCTTTGACCGTTTACATACGGTCACATTCTTATATCTGCTCTCCATATAAAGAACATCTGCTTTGAGGGATAAAATGAATCTAAATACATTCAGCAGTTTACCATTCTCATTACTGGAATGAATGAAGGAATGAATAAATTTCCATTACTGTAATGAATACATAAATAAATGAAAACGTTGAACCCCTAAATTTTTTGCAATAAATAAATAAATTCAGCATATTTAACTACTAAATTTTTCATTTCTGTAATGCAATAAATAAATAAATAAAATTTTGCACATTTAACTCAAACATGTAAAATACATAATTAAATGAAAATAATACTACTAATAAAATAAAAATAGAATAAAAGGCTAAATTCTGTAGTACTGTGTACTATTTTGTAAAAATTGAATGTGAAACAGAATGCAGAACAACAGATAAATGGATGGATGATGGATGAAAGGATGAAATGATAGAAAGAACGACAGATAGAACAATGGATGGATGGATAAATGATAGGATGAATGATGGATAGAACAATGGATTGGTGGATGGATAAATGAATGGATGGACAGATGCATGAATGGACTGATAGATAGAATGATAGAAAAAATGATATAAAACAATGGATGGATGGAGCGACTGAAAGTATGTCAGACACATGGATGGACAGATAGACGACAGAGCAATATAGAGAATGTTAGAACGATAGAAAGAATGATAGAACGACAGAACGACAGACAGACAGACAAAATAGATAGATAGATAGATAGATAGATGGATAGATGGATAGATATATGGAATGATACAAAGAAATCATTTTAACAACAATTTCATGTTTTTAAAAAAAGGTATTTTGCCAACTTGTTCAAAAATGAGTCAAAAAAAGATGTTAAAAATAACATGATACCACTTCTGCTTCTTTCATCAAGCTGGAAGCAGAAGGTCAAGTCGAGTGCATCGCATTGTGGGACACAGCTGAATACGGCACAGTTTGGCAAGCATTGAGGAACTAAAATAATGTGGGTATTTCCTCCAGGTGTGTGAAATCTAAAGACAAAGAGATGCTGCAGATGCTCTTTAAAGGTGCGCCGTACGTCTGACCCTATTTCTGTGACACCAGAGCGATGGCTGTTTTGTCTGCGACTGTGTGTGTGCCGATGCTGTGTCCGCAAACACGTCTAACATTTGCACAGCGGTGGCGTCACTCGGGCGTAGCATCTCTTGAGCTCGAGACCTCGCACTGTCAGGACTGTAAAAATTAAAGCCTCCGCTGACGACACCCTGCAAAATGTGCTGAAGCGCATCAATTCCACCTGGCTACAGCGAGAGAGACCTATTTATAAAACACACACACACGAACATGAACATACTGTCTGTAGAAACGCCACTCTAAATGACAAATGTCTTGTCCGTACACATGCAGACAAGGCATTAGTTTTAGCAGCATAACAAACCAGCGCTCAGGCGAGGGCCGACATGCACTAAACAGCTGTAGTGCTACAGGATCTCACAGGAGGAGATCTCCAATCTCTCACACACACACACACACACACACACACACGCTTACAGCCTTAAAGGAGCACAGCCATTCATGCATGGGCTACAGACACACTGAGCTATGGTGCTGCTTGTGGGTTACGCAGGTTCAAGTCTGGCCTGCAGTGTGTACCAATTTCATTTCTACTTTCTAAACAATACTTCTGTCACTGTATAAAAAAAGAGAGAGAAGAAAAATATAATATAATCTCTGTATACAATAAATATTACAATTAAATGGTAATAGCACTTAAAAAATATTTTAGTATCATTGAGATACTATAATAGTTTTTAAATATATTTTATATTTGCTTTTATTTTTATATTTTCTGTTTTCATTTTAATTTTAGTTACATTTTAGTAATTTTGTTTTGCAGTTTTAAAACTTGACTTTATAGTTTTTATTTATTTTTATTTCATTTTTAATTATTTTAGTACATTAAGTTAAACTTAATAAAAATGTAAATAAATATTGCCTTGGTAACTAGCTGAAAAAAATCGATAAACTGCTAATTATTGTAATATTTATTGTATTTAATTATTATAATATTTATCATATTACAGAAGAATATCTTTGTGAACTTTCACTTTTTAAAATTTTATTATATAATTTTTATATATATATATTTTAATCATTGTCGTAACTGTTGCCTCTTCCTTCTCTCTCTCTCTCTCTCTCTCTATATAATCAATATAATGTAGTTCTTATTGCAATATGTGAATACTGTACTGTGTAGTATATATATATATATATATATATGCAAGATTTCAAAAACAACAATGGAGGTGTGTGTGTGTGTGTATATACATATTGACACTTATTATTTTAAAAGTATTAATTATTGTAAAAATACTGTTTTTTTGTGGATCATTGCAGTTTCCACTTTGTCATTTCAATTCAAAATACAAATCAACTTCCTGTGTATTGTGACCAGTTGAGTTCAAATTCACACTCAAATAATTTCACTATTTACTATTTTGTGAAGCAGAAAAAATAAAACTAAATAAACTAAAATAATATATAAACAAAAATAAATGAGCACCTTTTGTGTGTCTGATAAATGGCATCCAGCCGCCGCTGTTGTTCATCTGATGTCCTACATTCAACTCGCTGCGTGGACATTTTGTCACTAATGCAAAACAGCAAGCAGTTCGATGCATGTTTACTGTGTTTTACTGGGGCTGAAGTCTCCGTGTAGAATTGGTTTGACATGCTTTTGGACAACTTAGGCAGCTTGTAAAACGAGGAACAAATTAGCTTACGCATACAGTTATGCTTTCTGTAAGCTGCATATGCAAAGAGTAAATTAGTTTCTAATGCACTCAGACTCAATATGCAGCTGTTTGCATTCAAGAAAAAGTACCATGATGTTTAGTTTTTTTTTTGCATGTGGTAGCAATATATTATTATGATTCTTGACTATGATAAAGATGATAAATCATAGATTTCTGTAAAGTAGGTATATTAAAGGAATAGTTAACTGCTGAAAATGATTCACTCTCAGGCCATCCGAGATGCAGACAAGTTTGTTTCTTCATCAGATTTGGAGAAATGTAGCATTCCATCACTCGCAGTGAATGGGTGCCGTCAGAATGAGAGTCCAAACGGCTGATAAAAACATCACAGTAATCTACAAGTAATCCACACCTCTTCATTCCATCAATTAACATGAAGTGAAAAGCTGTGTGTTTGTAAGAAACAAATCCATCATTTTGATGTTTTAACTTCAAACTGTCGATTCTGGCCAAAATAAGTCCATAATCCATAATAACACTTCCTCCAATGAAAAAGTCCATCTCCTGTTATTCTCTCTCATCAAAATCCACCCACATATTTGTTTAGAGCTGTTTTGGCTTATAAACGGTGCTTGATCTGTGCAGATTTCTCCCATGATTCAGACCAGAGTAAGTGTTATTATAGAGGACTCGGGTTTGAAGTTTAAAATGTCTAAATAATGGATTTGTTTCTTACAAACACATCTTTTTTCTTCTCAAGATGTTAATTGATGGGCTGGAGTGGTGTGGATTACTTGTGGATCAGCTGTTTGGACTCTCATTCTGACGGCACCCATTCACTGCAGAGGATCCATTGGTGAGCAAGTGATGTAAGGCTACATTTCTCCAAATCTGATGAAGAAACAAACTCATCTACATCTTTGATGGCCTGAGGGTGAGCAAAAAGCTATGCTTTTCATACACTATATCAGCACATTGTAAATAGATCACAATAAAGACTGCGAATTACATGAAACCTGGTGAGAAAACATGAATTTTCATGTTTGACTGAACTACGCCTTCAAAATGTAGCAATGCAAGAAATGCAGCAGATTATGCAGGGCTAAAGCTCACACTTCTGTGAACCGCACGTGTGAACTCTCTCCCACATGGGCACAAGAGAGTGTGAGAACAGAGAGACAAAGAAAAGGCAGCAGAGATCACACGTGCCGGACACGGGTGATAAAGTTGGGGAGGAGAGGAGAGTCCCGGTTTCAGGCCTGCTGCAACCTATTTATATCAGCTCTGTGGTCTGCGGCCACCGGCGTGACAGGAATACCTAATGGACCTGCTGCTCGTGAACCTGCTAGTGTGGTTCAGCCTGTGACAGCCGTAGTCATTAGCACATTAGAATGTGTTCTAGGACTAAATAGGGACACTGAGGTAGAATACAGAACTCATTTTCACATTTTCTGAAGAGAGCGTGAGTGGTGTTTACCCGTGCAAAACTCGGCGTTACGACGCTAGGGTGTTCTGGGAGGTTTTAATTGCACTGCTAAGGTGTTTTAGGTGGTTTCTAGTTGGGTGACCCGAATCAAAAGAGCCCATCCTAAAGTCTCTATGATATCTGAGTCTCTAGATGGGGCTTGAGGCCTCGACGCAACAAAAACAGCACAACAAGCCATATGATTTGAGGGAACATTTATACATGTGGTACAAACGGTGCCGGATGAGTTATGGGTTTAATACTTGGGCTTATGGGCAGTCTTGTTATTATTACCTAAAGTATGAAAAACTTAGAAATAGAAATAAAAAACTAAAAAATGAAAAAGTACAAAAATGCTAAAACTTACTTTAAAATATACAAATAAATGCTAATTCAAAATTAATAAATACATCTAGTATATTTACTGTATTATTATATTGTTATTTTTTAACTAAAACTATTAAAATGAAAAATTTAAAAACTTAAATTAAGTATGTTGCCTTATAACTGAAATAAAAAAAAAATGTTTAAGTTGAAGAACTAAAGCCTCTAAAACTGAAAAAAGTTCAAGCTAACAAAATACCAAAATACTAAAACTAAAATTGAAAGAAAAAGCTAAACAGCTAAACAGAAATAAAAAAATGAAGAAAAAAAACTAAATAAAATTAAGATTAACCAAAATATAAAAATAAAATCTTAACTTAAATATATATGTATATATATTAAAGTATATATTATACAAACTTATAAATTATACTAAAATAACAGTGCATAGTTTTTTTTTCAAATCTAATCAGAAATATACACAATAACAGTAATTCTTGCTTTAGCAAACAGCGCAAAAAGCACAGGTCTATTGACGGTCAAACCATCTGAAAAGTAAAAGAGCATCTTTAACATCAGCATGCTAACTTTGAACAAAGGACTTTCTAAATGTTAGTATGCATCATTTGAAGTGCTGTTTAAGACCTTCCGAATGGGTTTGGGAACCGAACTGCAGTTTAAATCCAACATAGAGAGCTTTTTAAGAGATTCCCTTGTTAATATTTGACATATTCATATTAGCGAGTCCATCTAATAGCTCAGCAGTAACTGTGTTTAAACTGTGCCGTGATTTGCAATTAAACCTTTCGCTAATGTTTCAACGAGATGCGTGTGTGTGAGTTCACTTAGCAACTCAATAAAATTAAGACAATGCCTGAAGAAACACACACACACACCTGAAAATGATCCAGACGGACTCATTGACCTCACACACGCAGCAGCCGTTCCAAACTGTGGCGAGCTGCCTACCTAGACAGCGTTTTAAGGCATCACAGGAGCGTTTCGGAACAGAACTCGTAGTTCTAGACACACGCTCACTTTGGCTGTGGCAGTGCATTAGGCCCTCATGACAATTAGCCTGGGAAAAGGTTTACGACCGCCAGGCCCACAGGAGCGTACAAATCGGCACAGCCGGAGGCAGCCTCTAGAACAGGAAGGTAATTACAGCTCTTCTCATCATAACGCTGAGAGGAAGCAAGCGACGTAACGCACTCTTCTCTTACATACTGCTATAATTAAGTATCGTGCCTTTACTCTTTGATTTATTCCACGATTCATAACATATTTATACATTCAAGATGAATTATCATTTCCTTCAGGAATTAATCAAAAACCAGAGGAAGGACCGGCCCTACGTGTTGTCGCTGGATCAAAGAACGAGCGACTTACCTTGCGGCGGATATTCAGGCCACACCGCAAGGTCAGCCGAGCTTACGGGCCCCAACAAACAACGGACCGAGTATTGTGATTTATGATGCTGTATAAATTATAGTTAGTGAGAACGTCTCTTAAAAACAAGCAAGCATCTAGTGTTTACTTACAAACTAAGATTCAGCATAAAAGTCAACATGAAATGACATTAACAACCTGCAATGTGACATTTCTGAATGAAAAGGAAATTCAAATGAGAAAAAAAGAGGGCGGGACTGATTGGGTCACAAAATGTGCATGATGATATTATTTATTTATATTTTTTCTAGGTAAAGGGCAGAGCAAGTACTACATTATTCTGATTAAAAGACATTATAAAGACTTTTCTTTTTGAAATATTGTGCACTGATGAATAATTCACAATAAGACCAGGAACACAATAAGATTATAAAGCTTATTTAATTTGGTGTCTCTTCTGCTCACCAAGGCTGCATTTACTTGATTAAAAATGCAATAAAAACTGTAAAATTGTGAAATATTACTACAATTCAAAATAACTTGAATATATGTTAAAATGTCATTTATTCCTGTGATGCAGTGCTGAATTTTCATCAGTCTTCAGTGTCACATGATCCTTCAGAAATCATTCTAATATGCTGATTTGCTGCTCAAGAAACATTTCTTATTATTATAAATGTTGAAAACAGTTGAGGTGCTTTATATTTTGTGCAAATGTATTTTTCAGGATTCTTTGATTAATAGAACATTCAAAAGAAAAACATTTATTTGAAATAGAAACCTTTTGTAACATTATAAATGTCTTAATTGTCACTTTTGATCAATCGAATGCATGAATTCTTTCAAAAATAAAAGTATTAATTTCTTTCAAAAAAACAACAACTTTTGAACAGTAGTATAAATTAATACAATAAGCTGCATTAATTTCCATTTCTGAAATGGTCCTGTCCAAGCTAAGCACCAGCAACTGCACACACAAAACACACAACATATCTGAATCACATTCTTGTTTTCTCTTCCCAATAACTTCCTGTCACCCTGTGCTACATGTGTGTCAAATAAAGAGCGTCAAACGTCCAGAAATTCAATAAGGTGCACTGTATTAGCTATAAAGCATGTCCTATCTTGTCCTTTTGCATTTCTGAACATCCCCCAAACAAATGCATCCAGAAGTAAATCCGCTCGGAGGAAAGGACCTCGACGGCACTAATGTGTGCAGAAAAGCCATCCACTCCACAGATTAATAATTTAGTGCTGAGTGTCTTAAATGTTCTTCTGAAGCACCCGAGACCCTCCTGCCCCAGAAAACAGGTGTCTGACTGCGAATCCCCACAAGCTGAGCGAGATGAATAGCGGGTCTGGTTTGGGTTGTGTAGTCAGCTGGATTGCGTTTTACCTCTTCGTCTGATAATGACGGGTGAAGATTTCTGGGCCGCAGGGGTTAATGGCACGAAACAGAACCGAGTTGCTAATTACATGTTCCGAACTATTTATCAGATTCTCCATCTGCACAGCGCCACGACTCTCATTGTGCACGCTAAGAGAATTGCTCCTCAGTTATGCACAGCCAAGCAAGTTTTTCATAATTAGGTCCCTGCGTGGATGTTTTCTCTCTGCGAGCACCAACAGACACTGAGAGGGAGAGAAAATTAGCTGACTGGTTAATTCGGGCCTGACATCTTAAACCAGCGACACAAAAGCATCTGCTCCTAGTCAAAACGTCCTAAAAGAAAGAACCCTACCAAATATCCTAAACAGATCCCTATAACAAAGCTCAAAGATCATACAGTATATGATATTGTAGGAATAACAGAACTTGTATTATATTGGACAAACTAAAATGGACAGTTTAAGGGTTAATCAAAAATTCTAATTATTATTTCAAAAAAAAACAAAAAAAAAAAAACTCCATAAGTAATATATAACCTGACTTTTCATTTCTGGATAAATGACAGGAGCTTTAAAATCCCAGAAAATGTTTAACCCTATAAAGGCTACTAAGGCCAATTTCTAAGGCCTCTAAATGATCAAAACTTTGCTGAAAAACCTGTTGCACACAATCTACTACATGCCTTCTGTCGTCTGATTGATTGTTTAGACCTTTAGTGTAATTATAAAAACAATCACCTTCAGCTTCATCTGTCTTTTCGCTGCAAAGTCTTCACTGATTTCGATGAAGCAAATGTAAGAATAACTTTTATATTGTTAGTAATATAACTTACTGCCTTGAAGCAGGTTTACTTGATTATCCATACATCGTTTCTTTAAAAAAATCATGTTGAAATGTATCAGATATAATGCATCAGTCTTTTGAGAAAGATTTATTTGTTCATCTCTCAATCATCATTGTATTGCATCGCATTATATGTTTTGAAACTACAGAGCTTTGATCACAAAACTAAGCATTTAAATATGATCTTACTACAACATTATTGGTAGATATAGTTCGACGACTGGTTGCTATAATGTTAGAAAGGTCTCACTGATTTAGATTGCAGTCGGATCAGGTTTTCTCTTCATATTCTCACTATATCAGACTATATTAGCCATAAAAGCTCATATGATAAGCTCAAATATGATACTCTTAAACTTCACTTTTGAGTATTATTTGACTATTATTTCTTATGTCAGGCTTTAAAGGGTTAACTTCCCTATGATATTCTAAAGGTGCATTGCTCCTTTTTAATCCAGCTGGCACAAATTGACTCTGTTTTTACTCTTTGTTTGACTAGAGCCTCCTTTTCCACATGCTTGGCAAAAGTTTGAAAGCATTTTCCCATGTAAGGGTGAGCGCTGTGTGGCGTAACACTTCTCAGCGGGAGAAAAAGGCGAGAGCGCGTGCGAGAGATCGTCGACACCTCTCCGATATCAGACCCAGCGGTGCGGCCGACTCTATTAAGACACACGCGCCGTCGGACGCGAGCCTCCTCGCAGTAAATTTTATTAAAATTACCTTCATTATAAGACACTCTTCATTATAAAACCAAAAAGTGCTGCTGGTCTCCCAGGGCCTTTGGATTAATAAGGACAGCGATGTATTTTAAGCCGTAAACTCGACTTCTTACTGTCCTTAATCTCCTTTCCACTTCACAGGCCAAATTAACACCTCTCCCCGGCTCTGACGGGACCTCATTAGCTCTATTCCACTCCGAAAGAGAAAAGAACAGGAAAGAAGAAGAGAAGAAGACGACGACGACGAAGAAGGAGAAGGAGGAGGAGGAGGAAGGAGACGACCAATGACAGCCACCAGCTCGGGGATTAACCCTTTCACGCGACCGAACGCTTCGGGAATCTAGGTCGACGCGTGTTTCTAATCAGCCGCCTGGTTAACGATAATTAGCAGGCGAGGCAGGAGGGGAGGAGAGGGAGGGATGCGCAGAAATGAAACAGAGAAAGAAAAGAGAAACCTGTCATGTCGCAAACACTTCAAAGCCGACGACTTCTCTTTTAAAAGTGGCACGATAAGGGTCCAAGAACCACCGGGGACCTCGAGAAAGCGCAATGCTGGAGAAGGGAGGAGAACGAGGGCCGAAGAGACCTAAAACACACACGCTTCAGAGGGACCCAGAACACACAAACACACACTCCACCTACATAACGCTGCGAGCTCCAGTAGTTTACTCTCACTGTTAAACTTCTCCAGCAGTAAGTGGTCCCTGTGAAGTTTACCCATCATGCACCTCTCAGGCAGGGCTGCTCTAGATCTCCAAATTATAAAATTCATAGGTTGTTCCAGCTGTGTAAAAACACAATATGGCGTTTTGACAATTATGACACCTGTTCACCAGTTACATCACTGCACAACACCAAAATAAAATAAAATAAAAATAAAATTTTAAAAGGTTTTTAAAATGTGTCTTTAATATTTCTATTATATATTAACCATTTAAAAAAAGCAATAAGTGACTCAAGGCACTCATGCTATATTGTGAGTATATTCTTCATCATGTTGTAAAGATTCCCACACCATATAAAGAATGAACACCCATGACTTTCCCAGTTGTTCGTGATCACTGAATAAGGTTTTTTTAAATAAAACTGAATTCATAAATATTGCACAAAATATTTAATAGCAGTTCACAGCTAGAAAAAAAAATTAATAAAAGAAAAATTCCAATGGGGTTTCCAGTTATGATTAAAGTAAAAGATTTTTAAAAAATCATTTTAAAAAATATTGCATAATTGCATTATACTAATAAATAAGCTAACTTGTTTTTTTACTATAAATTTTATATTCACTATTTTTTTTTTTTTTTTTTTTGATATTTTAAAAATTCCTGGATATTTCCAGGATTTCAAGTAACCATGTGTACCCTGACTGTACTTATTAATGCCCTAATGCTATGACTATATTCACTGAATAGCACAACAAGAAGTCTTATTGCTTAAATCAATGTAAAAGCCTGATTGCAACTGATTTTACTTTCATAATCAGACACATTTCTAAGTAAAAACAAAACATAAAAATAAATGTCAGGACTTTGTCCACTGTGAACAGATCATGAAAACCAGTATATAGCAGGTTTAATGGCACAGACATTTGAAGTTAACTCTATCGCCCCCTTGAGTAGTAAGATTTGTTACCACCACAGCGCACGTTAAGTGCGTACAGTGGGACCTCATACTCACAATGAGCTCGATGCTCAAAAAATCTTAATGAAATCCATTCGCAAATGGCCACTGGAGACAGATCTGAGATGCATGTTAATATCAGACATGAGCAGTGATCTGTCGTGACTGACCACATGCGACTGGACGATGAAGGAATAGTTCAACCAAAAATGAAATTTTGTCATCATTATCTCATTCTAAAGTTGTAAGCTGTAAGAGTTTCTTTCTTCTGTTGAGCACAGAAGATGATATTTTAAAGAACATGGGTAATGAAACAGTTGCCGGTAGCCACTGACTTTCATAGTATTTTTTTTCCATTCTATGGAAGTCAGTGGCTATCGTCAACTCTCAGTTTACCAACATTCTTCAAAATATATTTTTTTGCGTTCAATAGAAGAAAGAAACTCAGACAAGTTTGGAACAACATGTGGGTGAGTAAATGATGGTTCATTTATGGGTAAACTATCCCTTTAATATCAGGCCTAAAACACCTTTTTACAAAAATGCCATTGCATTCGCGCACAACACAACATCACGGGGCCAGCTGGACTCTGTGACAGCAGCGAATCACTCCTGATGAGACGGGAAACCTGCGCTATCATTTCAGTATGCCTGAGCTCTCTGGACCACAGACGAGGATCGCAAATATGATTTATGATCTGCTGTTTAATGGCTCGAGCACTGGCTTTGAGAGGAGATCAGATGACATTCTCGACAGGAGCATGTCAGGGAAGGAACGGGGAGTGCACCATTACAACAGCATGACAGAGAGAGTGAGAGAGGCCTCCAGTACTCCTGCGTCTTAATGGAGGAGAGATGCTACTTAAGTCTGACGGGAAAATGATACCAGTCAATACAGCGAAGGGCGGGGGATGGAGCAGGGATACGGATGACGTGATGCTGAGAGAGTTTGATCCCTGGGAAAGGCAGCAAACGGCTACATAAAACATACAGAAACAATGACGGATGCCTAAATACAATTAAATGATTTGGATGTTATTTCATGCATTAATACACAAATCTATCCAGCATGAGCA
Organism: Tor tambroides; assembly: GCA_021397915.2. Classification (NCBI taxonomy): domain Eukaryota; kingdom Metazoa; phylum Chordata; class Actinopteri; order Cypriniformes; family Cyprinidae; genus Tor; species Tor tambroides. The sequence goes on from JAFVLL020018775.1 coordinate 23,466, forward strand.
GACACGAGAACAGCATTGTTTTTGAGGTGAATATGATGGTATCTGCTTTAAACGGAGAGTGTTGACTGACCTGAGCTTGGAAACTCTTGAGGACGGGCGAAACCATCTCCAACACCTCCTAAACACAGACAAACAGAGATGAATCCCACAAAACCCTGCCAGAAACCTGTTTGGGTCATATTACACCAAAAAATTAAGATTTTATTTTGCTTGAAGAAAATAAAGCCTAGTTTTGAGGTCAGTAAGATTTTTTTTTTTTTTTTGCTTTGGTGTGCATCATTTTCAAATGATAGTTTTGGGGAGAAAAAAAGTTTAATTGGCATAATAATAATAATAATAATAATAATAATAATAATAATGTCACAATGCAAAAGATTTTATTTATGCCAAATATATTTAAATATATTTTTTTGCTCTTGATTTTGGGGTGAAGAACGACCTGGGTTTTTTTTTTTTTTAAATAAGATTCATGAATTCAGTCAAATAACATTCCACAGTTCAGAAAATGCAAAAAAAAAAAAAAAAAAAAAAATTGAAAAACATTTTGAAAAACAGTGAAAAACATTTTTATCCTGAAAAGGTTAATGAAAAACCTGTCACAAATAAATAAGTAAGTAAGTAAGTAAATAAATAAATAAAATAAAAAACAAACTAAACTGGCTTGGATAAAATAAAACTTTAAACATTAAAGACATCAAAAAAATTAAATTATAAAAATGACAAAAACACAACAAAAAATCTAAAAATAATATAATAAAATATAAAGTAAAATATAAAAAAATCAAATTTAAAATATTAACAAAAACTACTGTATAATAATATATCAATATACTAAAACAACATTGGTGTACAGCTTCAGTTGTCTGTGGGTCGAAACATTTCACCAGGATAAACATTAAAAAACGTTTAACCAACATACATATTACCAATGACACTCGTCTGACAGAGTCACTTACTGACTTTGTCACTACAAACACGTATGCAATATTTCAAGAAAAAAAAAAAAATTAAAAAAAAAAATCACACTGAATTACACTGGTAACACATAACCAGAAGTTCATCCACCTAAAACAGTTGTCTCACTACTGAAAGGGATGACAATTCAGCTCAAATAACAATAAATCTGTACAACAATGCAAGTACTTTAATAAATGTATGAGTTTTCCACTGTTTTCCCCCACAGACTTCCATTTTATTATTGTCTGTGGTAATCAACAGTACACCACATACTGTATGTTGTTAGTAGATGTCGCATTGAACCGAGAACCTTCGGCTGAAGACAATAATAACTTCTCCATTAACACAAATAACTCATCTGATTCTCCTGTCAATCCATTACTGATGCTTTGTTTATGTTCAATTACGCCACAATCTTTAACGATACGGCTGGCACGAACCCCATTCGCTCCAGACGTTTGCTAATCTTGTAAATTCTGATTGTCACTGATGACATTTGTGTCAAGTGGAGAGCAAACGAGGAGCTGGGCTTCTGAGCCTCGGAAAAAGGAAGGCCGCTAACGAGGAAAAATGTAAAATGTCAAAGCGGGTATAACGAGAGACGCGTGACAAGCATTCCTCGCGTCGTCACCTTTACCTGAAGAGGAATCGGAGGCGCAGCTCCGGATTAGAGTGACGGGAATTTAAACGGAGAGGGACTTGAACTTAAAGACGTTCGGCGGAGGATTTTCCTCCATGGGAACGAGCGGCTCATTTTCACAGAGGTTTTGCTGAAGCTTCTGGAAGATTAAGTGCTGATGTCTGCCTGTTCTGGGCTGGATGTGACAAGTAATGTCAATAAACAGCAGATACTCTGTGTTACACGATTAGTGCTGATACTGGAGGGACGAATGGGTTTGTATGTCTTCAGTGAAACAGACACACACCGAGTGACAGCCTGACAGAGATAGAACTATTCTGAGGTTTATGAAACTACAGAAACTAGATACAAGCTTGGGAATATTAGATAGAAATGGCTCATACTGGAAGAAGAGAAGTGAGGCGTGGGAAAATGGGAGGGGCAGAGTAAACAGGGGAGGAGACAAAAGAAGAGGAATGTCAAGAGGGGCAGGGCAGAAAGTGAAAAAGGCGGAGACAAACAAGAGGGGCGGAGACAACAGTAGAGAAACTGAGAGACAAAGGCTTTTCTAGTACAGTGTTTCCCTACCACTGTCATGGAAAATGATCAAAAACTTCCTATCTCTACTATATTTCGTTATTATTATTTTAAATCAGTGCTATTGGTCATCGTTATGTCTGTTTGTGGGTTTTACAAATATTTAACCAATGAAAAGCATTCAAAAGAGCATTCGCCGTCTAACTGTAGCCAATGCACTTTTGTATGATTTAAATATCCTGTGCATAGTGGTTTATCTTTTGTATCATGAGATTTTGGCCAAATGTATTAAACAACAAGAAAAACTGAGCGCCCATATAGCTACAATAAACTTTATAACCTGTAAATTGATGAAAACGTAATGCGATTAATTTACTGCCATTCTAATGACGGACAAAATACAGATCTCTGTCATTCACTCGTCAAAAACCTTGTTAACTCCATTTGAGCATGATTTTTAGAAAATGTTAAGTGTTTAATCATATATAAAGCCAAAATACCAACTCTGACGATGCATTGTTTAATTATTGGAGAAAAAAACCTTTCCCCCCTTTCTTTTTTTTTGGTGGTGTGCCGTGGGATTTTTTACTTATCAAAACTGCGCCATGGCAGAAAAATGATTGGAAAACACTGTTACAGTAGATGCTGTAGCTGGTTTCAAAAAGCATATTTATTGATGGCTTTTCAAAAAAATATATAAACCATTAGCTTTGCATTCTGAGAAAAAAAATATTTATGAGCAAAAGTCTGGGGTCAGTACGATTTTTTTTAATGTTTCTGAAAGGCTTTTATGTTCACCAAGGCTGCATTTATTTATTTAAAAATACAGTAAAAACGATAATAATGTGAAATATTATTGCAATTTAAAATAGCTGTTTTTTATTTGAATATATATTAAAATGTAATTTATTTCTGTGATCAAAGCTGAATTTTCAGCATCATTACTCCAGTCTACAGTGTCACATGATCCTTCAGAAATCATTCTAATATGCTGATTTGCTCAAGAAATCAGAAAGAAAGTTTCTGATGCTCAAGAAACATTTCTGATTATCATCAATGTTGAAAACAGTTGTGCTGCTTCATATTTTTGTGGAAACTGTTATACACTTTTTTCCAGGTTCTTTGATGAATAGATAGCAGGGGTGCAAACTTGTCAGGGGTGAAAAAGGTGACAAACTAAACTAATTAACTAAACTAAACTAACTAGTTAAATGCCAACGTAGGTAAAGGCAAGTTAATTCACATAGCACATTTCACACACAATGGCAAGTCAAACTGCTTTATAGGGAGAAAATTTTACACAATGCAAAAAATGCTTTTCTTACATTTTTTGTCTTGTTTCCAGTCCAAATATCTAATAATTCTTAAATCAAATAAAAAAAAAAAATTTTCAGAAAAAAATAAGTCGAAAGTCAAAATAATCTTGTTTTCGGTTTGAAATAAGATTATTTTGCTTACCTCATTGGCAGATTATTTTGCTTGTTTGAAGGAAAAACCCACTTAATTTTGACTTTTGGTTTTTTTGAAAACAAGACAATTTTTACTTGTCTAGAAAATGCTTCTTGATTTAAGAATTTTTAGATATTTGGACTAGAAACAAGACAAAAACTCTAAATAGGAAAGCAAGGATAAACACCTTTATATGATTAAAAGACGTTTGAGCGACAACTACGGTCTACAATCAACAAGGATTGTTGTTAAGATGTTACATGAACTTAAAGGGATATTTCACCCAAAAATGAAAATTGTGTCATCATTTACTCACCCTCGAGTAGTTCCAAACCTGTATGAATTTCTTTGTTCTGCCAAACACAAAGGAAGATATTTTGAAGAAAGTTTGTAACCAGGCTGTATTGGGGTACCATTGACTTCCAAAAAAATACTATGAAAGTCAACGGTGCCCCAGAACTGCTCTGTTTCCCACATTCTTCAGAACATCTTCCTTTGTGTTTGGAAGAACAAAGACATTCATACAGGTTTGGAACTAGTTACTTGAGGGTGAGTAAATGATGACACAATTTTCATTTTTGGGTGAACTATCCCTTTAAGGCTGAAATACACAACACGACTTTTAAAATCTGAACAGATTTTTAAAACACTAGGCATCATACACTTAACCGACTTTGTAAATAGTGACAAAGGAAAACTGGGCATCATACACTACCAGACTTTACAGTTGTTCCGATCACAACAAACTCACACAGAAATGTGCGCTTTGTTGCTAGGAGACCATGACAAATGAAAACAATATGTGTTCTAAAATCGGCTGAAAATATCAAACATGTTTGACTCCGACTGGATGGAATCAAAGTCTGTGACCATCACGCTACGCGATTTCTGTGGAATCTGTCAACTCAAATCTGCAGACTGGCTCTGACTTTCCTCAACTAGCGTCAACTTTTTCAGACTGGAAAATCTGGGAAAATCAGGGCAAAAGGGCTTAAGTCAGGGCAAATAAACCACTGTAAATCTTCATTTCAGCACTCAAATTTTTGAAGCAGCTGACGGGCTAAACACAAGGTGTTTCTCCATCTTGAAACAGGCTGTTACAGGCTGACGCTTAGAGCTGCCTCCACTTGAGCTGAGTGATACTAATATTACTGTACATTAAACGCTATTCTTTACTTGTAGGTCGAACAGTTCTCAAATCGACTTCATGTCAGAGTAATAGCTTACTGATATGTGAGACAAATGTTAAGGTCGAGACTGAGGAGCATTTTTGCAAAGGGTAGCGAACTAATGTAGCGATAACGTAACTTACAATCTTCATAGCTATCGCAACAGCAGCCTCACGCAAAACAAAAAACAAAACAAAAAACAGCAGCCTCGCGGTAATCACCATTTAAACTGGAACACCATAATTTACAGCAGATACAAATGCATTCCGTCCTGCTCTACAGCGAACTTAATTTAGCTAGCTACAAACAGGCTAATCTAACCACCAACATAGCCCAATTACTTCAAAAATAAGTTGCTTATCGTTAGCTTGTTCCTTCACGTTTTACGTAGCCTCTGGAAATATGGACAGTTGCCTGCAGCGTCTAAAAGTTAGGCTTCAGGAGTGAGATTGGTTGGATGAGGGAAAGAACATTAAGGTAAGCCAATCAGAGGCAGAGTAGGGCGGGTCCATTCCTTTGCCAACAGGTGAAAAAAAAACGCTACAGGTGACATGACACAGATGACTCCCCCCTCCCCCCCTCCTTTTTTTTTTTTTTTTACAGATCTACACGATTCACGTGAATGACCTATTTCAAGGTGAAAATGGCGAATTTCGAAATCAAAACAGAAATCTTTTGTAACACTATAAATGTCTTTGTTGTCATTTTTATATTTAATATAATATTAATTTCTATAAAAACTTACTGACCTTAAACCGTTGAACAGTAGTGACTGTCATCCATAACATTTCATTATATTATAGTAAATGATCTTAAAAGATTGAATGCATTTCTTTTGTAAATTATGTTATATAGTAAGAAATAAATGCATGTAAATGACAATAAATATGTAAACAAATGTATTTACAAAACATACGAAAGTGCCAAAAACAGCTAGTCAGTTTTGCCATGATGTCATTTTCCAGCTGTTCTACAATAATTAGTCACATGGCATTTATGGATCAGGTGATTGGCTCAGAAAGTTCTGAAATATGAGATGGGGAGGAGTACAGACAAGAGAAGACAACAAGGAGGAGCAAAAAAATAGAGGCACATATTAAGGTCAAAGCCAAAAAAAATAAATAAAGCTAAAACACTTGAACTCAAACTTGGTTGCCATCTCAGGTAAGGTCAAGAAAACCTTAAAAGAGTTTATCAGCATGAAACTGACTAGATGAACATCACACACACTCTCTTAACTATCTCTCGCTCTCCCACTCACCTCTGGGACATTTTTCTTGAATTCACGGCTCAGTTCCACCAGGTGCTTATGGGAGTCCTCGCTCTCTTCCTGTCGGCCTGCTAGTTGTGCCGCCACTGAATTTAGCTCCCTCTACAGAGACAAAGAGAAAAAGAGAGAGACGCTTTAGAGAGGCCTGCCAACACTCATATACACAGCTTAGTACATACATAAATAAATATACGCTGCTGAATATTAACCATGTAATCTGTCATGATCTGATAGAAGGCGACTGCTTACTGTAAGCTCAGCCCCATTAATAATTAAACCAAAATAAATCCAATGCCTACAGTAGCAGAAGGCCTTTTAGATAATCAGAATCCAAAATAATCAATACCTCTGCAACAGTCATGGGAGAGCGAGAGAGAGAGAGAGAGAGAGAGACACTGAGAGAGAGAGAGAGAGAATGAGAGAGAGAGAAAATGAAAGAGAGAGGGTGGAGGGAGAAAATGGCACATGCACAGGAACTCTGAATATTCACCAATATCCATCTTATTCAGCTGACCTGCTGAGCAGAAAGACTGAAATATGGCCGAGGACGACTGTAGAGAGGTTGGCACGAACAAAATCAATATCATAAAGTACTGCTGTGTTTTTTTGTACATGTACCATCACATTAACATGGTTTTTCAGGCATTGTTGCATAACAGTAATAACATTTTTTAAGACTGTTCTATAAAGTACCTTAGCGAATTATGCCTGGTACATAAATATATTTTCTGAAAAAAGTAAAATTTTCAGAAAAATGTAAATTTAAATTTAAATTTTTTTTATTTAATTTTCTGAAAAAAAAAAAGAAAAGAAAACGCACAATAGATAGATAGATGGATAGATGGATAGATAGATAAAGAAATGAATGCTTTTATTCAGCAAAAACATTAAATTGGTAAGAAATTAAAGTACAGACTTTTTCTCAATTTTATAACTTTACAACTGAGTTGATATCTCACAATTCTGACTTTTTTCTCACAATTCTAGTGCAAAGTCAGAATTGCAAAATATAAACTGCAAGATATCTCACAATTCTGACTTTGCACTAGAATTGTGAGAAAAAAATTCAGAATTGCAACATATAAACTCTGAGAAGAAAAAGCAGGATTGTGAGATGTAAACTCAAAACTGCAAGAAAAAAAGACAATTGGGAGCTAAAAAAAAAGTTTTAAATATAAGATAACATTTATTTTTTTATTCTGTGGCAGAAACAGTTTTCAACATTGATAATAAGAAATATTTATTGAGCAGCAAATGAGAATATTAGAATGATTTCTGAAGGATAATGTGACGCTGAAGACTGGAGTAATGATGCTGAAAATTCAGCTTTGATCACAGGAATAAATTTCATTTTAGAATATATTCACATAGAAAGCAGTTACTTTAAATTGTAATAATATTTCTGTTTTTACGGTATTTTTTAATCAAATAAATATATTTTTTGTTCCTTACTTTATGTATTAGTACACAACAGAATTCATTCAAACAACACTGATCACACTTGTTCCAATTACAAGTCAACCTACTTCTAAAACATCTCCGTCCTCACATTCTCTCAGCGTCGAAGGTCTTTGTGTTCAAACTAAAACTAAAAAAATGAAAGAGAAGGCTTTTCAATTACTGTACCAAATTCGTACATGACATAAAATTTAATTTACTATGTTTTAATTAATCTGCACTCTTACTTAAAGGCAATTTAGAAAATTATCTAATGGGAGAGGAAGAATTCCTGAGGACAAAAGCTGTAACGCAGCCCCAGATTTACGGCACCAGCGCTTGGATGCTTTTCAAACTCTTCATTTCCTTCACTGGAGTCTGGAAGTGTGATGATGAGGATCTGGACGGCCAGTGCGTGTGTTTAGGACACTTGTTCATAAAAAAAACAACAATCAACTGGCTTATTTGACCTCTAGAAGGACTTTAGACACCACTGCAGCGCAAAAGGATGAATATCTGAGCTTTAAAACACAATGCAGCTTCAAGACAGCATCTGTTGCTGTAAGAGACTAAAGTAGAAACAGCAATGATCAACGTGAAATGAAAAGACATACAGTATTTACGCTTTTTTCATGGAAGTCATTTACAGAGCTGTTAAGCCGTAATTGTTTAGGGACTGGAAGAGTTTGATGGACTGTGATGGTTGGATTTAACCTCTATTAGCTTTAAGCAGACTACAGGCTGTTAATCTATATGACTGACGTACAGACGAGAACTTGGACATGAAGTGACACACTAAGAGTTTGTGGTGCTTAACAGATCTGGAAACGCTGATGGTATCAACCCAGTAACAAGTCGGCACATGTTTTAGCTGTCTTTGTAGTGTGTGCAGAAGGGTCGTATATCTACAAAAGCAGGTGTGCTAAATGACGTGACCTTAATTCGAAATAAATATGTAGGACTGTGTGTTTGGAATTAAACAGTCATCTATTTCTTTCCGGCTATTGTTCTTTCTTGTTTCCATTCTTAATGGTTTCTTACTTTAGTAACTTGGGTCTTGCAGTATTTTATGTAATGCTTGTTCACTGAGTCTATAAACACGCAACATGAATAAAAACATTTGATTTTTACATTTGGATTAATAATGTTTTTGAAAGAAGGCTCATCAAGGCTGCATTTATTTCTTTTAAAAATACAGTAAAATCAGTAATATTGTGAAATATTATTACAATTTTAAAAAGCTGATTTCTAGTTGAATATATTGTAAAATGTAATTTATTCCTGTGATGCAAAGCTGAATTTTCAGCGTCTTCAGTGTCACATGATCTTTCAGAAATCAATTAGCATTGGTGCTCAATTATTAATAATGGCTTTAACAATGTTTTTGTTGCTTAATATCTTGTGGAAACAGTGTTTATATGAAATATAAATATTTGTAACATTATAATTGTCTGCATTGAATTGAATGCATTCTTGCTGAATAAAAGTATTCGTTTTTAAGGATAGGATTCTTTTTTTCATTCATTCTTTCGCTCCCTTTCTTTCATTCACTCTGTCTTTCATTCGTTATTTCTTTCACGCTTTCATTCATCTTTTGCTCTTTCATTCACTCTTTCATTTGTTCTTTCTTTTCATTTTCTTTCCTTCTTTCTTTTTTCATTCACTCTTTTTTATTCGTTCTCTTTCGTTCGATTTCTTTTGTTCTTTCACTCTTTTATTTGTTCTTTCTTTCGCACTTTCTTTTGCTTTCATTTGCTGTTTTTTCTCTTTCTTTCTTTCTTTCTTTCTTTCTTTCTTTCTTTCTTTCTCTCGCCAGGGAAAAAAATCACAAGTCAGATCACTTAGAAAAGAAGTATTAATACATCAAAAATTGGCATGATTTGAGTAACATCTGTAGCACAAACAGTGAAGTTTAATGCTTCTTATTAAGGATTTGAACAAACCCCAAACTCTTTAAGTGTGAAAAACAGCAACAGTGAAGAAAACATGGCTAATTGCCTGAGCACAAACTTCACCGCTAAGAAGCATTTACAGAAACTTGTGCTTAAGTTTTAGCAGCACTAACAGTTGGAGTACATAAAGGAAAAGCTTTTTTTATTAATAGTTTTGACATCTGACACATCACAAACAGCATCTTTGCTCCCTGCATCGTCTACAGAGACGAGATATCAGCAGGAGCTGGAAATAAACCTGCTCGCTCTCACCTTTCAAGAACAAACTGCAGCACGCTTCACTTCTGTTGTTTTTTTAAAATGTTTGTTCATTTGTGCTCAGACAGCCATCAGACCCACCTGATGCTTACACGCCGTTTGCCAAAAGCCCTTTTTTTTTTTCCTCATTTCTCTGCTACCCATGATGCACTGAGGCTCTGAGACGCCTGTTAATGCAAGCGTGCTCAGCAGGTGATGATCCACGTTAGTCAATGTCGTTCCAAGCAGGAAAATTACAGTACACATAAGATGCATGAACTGCAGTCTGACACGAGCCATCTAAACTAGCTTTGGGTTATGCTCAGAAAACTTTCACGATAAACAACTTAGCCCTTACAGCTTTAAAATCTACTCCTTTTCCCACCTTATCAATTTATATATATATATATATATATATATATATATTTCTGTCTGTATTTTCCTCATTTCTTTCTATATTTAACCTTTTTCTTAATGATTTAAAATTCATATTTGAGGCAAAATACTTTGTACAAGCCCCTCAGGGCTTTTCTTTCTGTATTTCCTTTAGGGCTGTAGCTAACGATTATTTTTATTGTCGACTAATCCATCGATTATTTTTTCGATTAGTCGACTAATCTATCGATTATTTTTTTCCAATTAATCTATTTATTATTTTCTTACCAGTTGATGAATTCTTTAGTTAAACTATCAATAAATAATAACAGTAACTTCTATTAATATTTTCATATTTTATTCAAATGTTCTCAAAACAAAAATAAATAATAACAACAAAGAACAATAAATAATAATACAAAAAATAACAATAAAGAAAAATAATAAGAAAAGAGAAAAAGAAATAACAATAAATTAATAAAAAAAATAAAAATGAAAAAGAAAGAAAATAATAAATGAAAAAACAAGAAAAGAGAGAAAAAGAAAAATAATAATAAAAAAGAAAAAAGAAAGAAAGAAAATAAGAAAAAGAAAGAAAGAAAGAAAGAAAG
>JAFVLL020018777.1:0-17154 GCA_021397915.2 Tor tambroides
GCTCACATCAATGAGTGGGATGAACTCTAAAAGTGCTGTTCTTTTTATTTGGTAAAACACGTATGTGTTGAAATGGCTAATAATAAAATGTGACATTCTGTAGTTTTGTCTCATATTCATCTTTTAATCATATTTGCAAATGTCTTGACTCCACAGCCAACAGAGCAATTTTGTCTTTACTGTTCCAATACTTTTGGAGGGCACTGTATATACATACTTTGATAATATAAATATACTTTAGGTGTAAACGGAATGTAATTTTTAAAATACTTAATTGCATATTTCCAATTAAATTCAAATATATTATACAGTATATTACACAGTTAAAATTCATAACCGACACTTAGGGCTAAAGTACATATTTACTTCTATTGTCTGCTGAATATACTGACAAGCAATTATGGTAAACTAAAACTTACTTTAATGTAATTTCTATTTAAACTATTGCAGTTACTCTATACTTATTACATCTTCAACAGTGTAAATAGATTACTGTAATAATTACTCTTCATAAAAAGTATTGCATTACTTATTACTAATTACTTTTTACATCCCATATAAACCTCCACCAGAACAATACAAGAAACTGCTCATTTAATTCTTTCAAATAAATAATACAAAACTGCATAAATTATTTTTGAACTGACCCAAGAAATTAATGTGAGAAGGCTAAATTAAAAACATACATTTTAACATTATAATTTAAATGTTGATGTCAAATCCACTATTTTTTGTAGATTTTTTTTCTATAGACAACAGTATCAAATGCAATTACATCAAAAGTAAATGCAATTAAAAAAACTTTACTTACTTTACTTTTCCAAGTGAAAAGTAACTAAATTACAGTAATTAATTACTAGTAATGCATTACACCCACCACTGATGTCATGTATTTATTTTTAATTACACATTTGAAGTTGCAATTTAGTACCTTTAAAATATATTAATTTCAAATAATTTACAAATATATCAATTTTAAATGTAATATTGAATAACACCCTAAGTTAAAATTTTAATCAAGTACTTTTGCTCTAAGTACAACTTTTAATTTGACATTATTACAAAGTGCCAGCCAATCAGCTGCCATTGAGATGAATGGAAATGCTACTGTATAGCTTTCTCCAAGTGTTACAGACTTCCTCAGTGACAAGAGTCAGCACAGACCTCACAAGTCTCTCACAGTGGCTCTCAGTGACACAGTCCTGTGCTCTCATGCAGCTGATGAAGGTGTATAATTGTGTGCGGCTCCATCGGGGGGGGCGGCCATTAGTCTGGAATAGAACCACAGGTGGAATACCAACAACCGTCGTGATGACAACCTCACGAAGGACGGATCACCACGGTAACCGAAGGAAATACGTGGAGCGTCTGAGATGAGATGAGATAATGGAGGCAATATTGAAATGTGATGTGAAGCCTGATTGTTTACATTAGGCACAGAGAGGAAAACAAAAACAATTTAAGTGATAAATAGACGTAAATGAGTGAGGCGGTACGTAGTTTGATCACCGAGCCGTGTGAAACAGCTGGCGACCGGGGGAAGCGCTAATATGAGCATTTAAAAGCACTTATTAGGAAATCTTAACAGCCGCAGGTCTGAAATATGTAAGCTAGAACCTGTTTGGATATGTTTTATTCAATGCTTGTTTCAATTTAAAGGCCAAAATTGAATCACCCTCTATATATTGTATTGTTGCAAAACAGTGTTAGCTACTCATACGCTAATTTAAATGAATTCAAGATACTCATTTGAAAATATAGTTAGCTACACTACAAGTTAGTAACAAATTGCAACTACACTGAAGCTATTAAAAAGAGTGACTTTTTTAAAAAATATATCTAATAGATCACACATTTCTTATAATTCTAACACTCATTTGCAATAAAAATAAAGATCTCAATTATTTACAGCATGAAACTTCATTCTAACAGATACATTTACACTAAATACCACTATATATATATATATATATATATATATACACATACATACAGTCAAACCAAAATTCATTCAGACACCATCAACATTTCTCACATTATCACAGTTTATTCGCTATAGTTTAGTAAATGGTAATAAAATATGACCAGAGCTCAAGAGTTAAACTGTGTCAGAACAAATTCATCTTGATAATGTCAGATAACTTTGATAGAAAGGTACGTAACAAAACATGGTCAGGTCCAAGTGTCAAATTTCAAGTGCCTGGTAGTTTTTACTGGTAGTCCACTGTATGAAGAATTTGTGGGTATAATATGTCACAGTTTACTTTATTTTGCTATCCTCACTTACATAAATGAACTATAGTGTCCTGCACCCACTAGTAAAAAAATATTAAAAAATATATCTGGTGTCTGAATAACTTTTGGTTTGACTGTGTGTGTGTGTGTGTGTGTGTGTGTGTGTGTGTGTGCATATATATATATATATATATATGTATGTGTGTGTGTGTGTGTGTGCAAAGGAGACATAAGTGTGTTCAGGGTATAAAGAAGAAAAATACATTTAAAAATGTGACAATTACATTCATTTGGTTTAATGTGATTTTGACAGACAGACAGACAGACAAACAAACAAATTAATTAATAAGCAAGCAAGCAAGCAAGCAAGCAAGCAAGCAATTTCAAGGTTTCAAAAACAGAATCTATTATTTATTTTTTTGTTTGTTTGTATAATTAATGCAATAAATATTATAGGCCTAACATTATTTTGTATATCACCACAAAAACAGGAGTAAAATGTAGCCACTGAATTTGACTGTTGTGTTTCATTTGAAAATTAAGTGTATATATCTGTTCATAAAACATCACAGATTACAGCGTGCAGGCTCTCCAATTCTTCTCCTGTTATACTCTGGACTTATTGCTGGACTTAACACATACTGTAACCAGACACAGTTCGGGGCTGAACCTTAGTTTTGTGTTCTAAACTTGTAGTTTTAGTTCATGCTGTCACCATTTGAACTAAATGAATGTAATGCATAGCGATATGAAAATGGTGCTGGGGGCCCTTTAAGAATGACGCTATACTGCATCATTACAAAAACAGAATAACGTTACCCTGAAGAGGACAGTTTTCCATTGTTTATCATGGCCATAGTCTCTGGACTTTTGATCACCCCTTGTATGTTTAGATAGCACGAATAGTGTACCTTGTAGTTTACTTTTAGAAAAGTGAGCGCAGCGCAACTGTTCGCGCACCTGTGCATATAACAGACCGTCATCGGACTCCTCCTCTTTCATAACTTCATCATCCGATCCTTCATCTCTGGATGTGAAATAGTCCATTATAACATTGTTGAGGGCACTGACATCACCAAGATTGAGCAGACTGAGATGAGCAAGATCGTTTAAGTGAGCAGCTACTTCAGACTGCGTTGTTTTCTTGCGCTCCGCCATCTCACGATATTAAAAAATAAATAAATTAAAAAACTTTGCGTGCTGCAGTTTACACAAGACTGCGGGAAATGTGCATTGATACACTTTTATTATATATGTTACGTGGTTTATTTTGATAGGTTAACTGTTTTTGTGGTGTTAAGAGAAAGCACCTCCGCAGTGTGTTCTTAACATAAGAGAAAGAGTCTTTTCTGCTTGCTGCAATGAATCACTATTCTTCTGCACTAAACAAGTGAATTTTGCCAAGATATTTTCAGAAATGATAGACAAGATGTTATAGAATAATAATTGAATGAAAACCTAATTTTGACAAAAAAACAGATCACGGTTTTCCCAGATCACATCACACATATAGATAGATAGATAGATAGATAGATAGATAGATAGATAGATAGATAGATAGATAGATAGATAGATAGATCAGCTAAATCAGGTTAAGATATCATCTGGACTACCTTAAACCAACAAAGACCAGCAAGGCACGTCTTTTTTTTTGTTTGTTTGTTTGTTTGTTTTTTCCTCTGGCAGGGCAATACAAAGAGATTTAATTAAATTTTCTGAAAATAACATGTTTTTTATCTAAATCTGTCAGCCTAAAATTGTTCAGACATCTTTTCCTGTCACACTCAGCTCTCACTGTGTCACATGGTTGAGAGAAAATGAGATAGACTCCCCTGTGTCCGCCATGTTTTATAAGGTTATAGAAATGACAGACACCAAGTGGTGCCTTTGCTGAGGCCAAAAACATCATGCCATATATTACAAACCCAGCACCTGAGGGATGAAGTCTAAGGCCAGAATCATACCTTACACAACCGTGCCTAATAATAGACAGTCCCATTAGACAAGCTCAGTGCATGCAAACAAACTTTAGTAGGCGACTCAAGGGGGTGACAGACTTGCCTTCAGACATGAGCCATTAAACTATGTCATTATTTCTCTGTATTATATTTCTCTATATTATATTATACCTCTAAACATATCCACTGAAGTTCACCTGAAAGAGAAAGTGAATTGTAAAAGATTGTGCTATAGTGCCCCTCCTGGCATGAATACCACACTACCACATGTCAAAGGAACAATAATGAAATGTTTTGATATTCTGCCTCAGTGATGTTCATTATCTCTCAGGATTATAAATTATTTTTATAAATTGTTGATTTTCTTATTTCGATTGGATCTGTACTGTATGTGTTGACTACTATACTAAAGCACGTTATAATTTTATTTGTGTTATTCTATAAAAATGTAATATATTTTAAATGTACTATATTGCATCATTACAAATGTGCAATTACAAAAATATTTAAATGCATGACATACAAATTTCCTTAAAAAAAATGACAGTAAAGTATATTTTAGTTTACCATATATGCTTGTCAGTACATTGGCAGTACACTCAAAGACGGTAGATGTAATTATGAAATTATATATAAACATGTACTTAAATCCTCCTTACATTGGTTCAAAAAAGTTTCAGCTAACTGCATTTATTATAAATTAAACTATAATACATTTTCATATAATTGCAATTAGCATGCAATTACATTTCCGAAGCAATCAGCTCGCACTTAAGTATATTCTCTTAGAGCATATAATTTATTAGTATTCTTTTTTAAAACTATGCTGAAATTTACTGTACTACTTTTTCACAAAGGAAAGTCAAACCAAATGATGCAAATGACTCAGTCCTGCTTTACTAAAGCAACAGAATGAAAAGAAGACAAAAATACTGGACAAACACAGTTAATAATGACGAACAATTACAAAATTACTTTTAATAACTATGGAAAGCATGACATTTTCTGCAGCTGGACAAAAGCTGAACGAGGCAACTGTCCAGCTGAAAACACTGTAATTATTTGTCATAATGTGACATAAGTCTTTTATATGACTGAGAGCAGGGGCACACGCAAGTAATCACACACAACCTTGTTACTCCAATGAAAGTGTCACTTTGACTAGTAACGGTTTCTGAGTTGCCTATGACAAGGCAGACGGAAAAAATGCAAAATTAGTAATGAAATATTAAAAAGCACTTGTTGAGAATTTTATGCAAGTATTATGACAAAAGAAATGAAAGGAAAATAAGGATTAAATTGTGGATTTTCATATAATGTGCTCTGTGGGTGACTCACAGGCTCCATGCGGGCTGCCAGGTGCCCTGGAGAACCTTGTTGAAGACCACTGCTTTATTCGTCCTACTGTTCTTGGTTCATTTTAGAAAGCTTATAGTCAGTGGCCAAGCCTATATCCCTATGCTTGTATACAGCATTCAGCCTGTGGCCTAACGCCTGTGCTCCGCAGGGAATTATGTGCAGTGGTTAAAGTCTTAGGCCTGGTTTGGCTTGTTTAATGCCTAAAGGGGTGGGCAGTATGACCAAGACTTAATATAATTAATTTCTCATCACAATAATTTATGAATCATAGTTATTTTTGCTTGAAATTTAACAGCAAAATGTTAAAAAATGAAAGTGTCTCTAGGTTTGGATGTACCTACACTCTGCGTCAGTGCAAACCGTCTTTATGCATTAAAAAACTACTGTCAGGATTTACTAAAGACATGCAGTGAAAAATAAACAATGAAAAGGCGTAGATCAAGTTATATTTTTGTGGCTGACATTACTGCTTATGCCTTTGTAGCAGTTTCCCTTTCAGACGCAGAATTTATGGGAGGAAAGTATTTAAATGAATCATGCAAGGTGATTTACTAAGGTTTGAGGTAGTGAATTTACTAGTATTTGCGCCATTATTTACCACCCAAAAAAATCATGAATAGTTCAGCCATGAAAATCTACTCACATCCCAACTGGTTCTTTCAATTCAACATTTCCAGCCAAACGGATTCACATACTCATTACTGTTTACCTATATAACCAGGACGTATTCAGTGCTATGTCTGTGCACTATGCATGTTCTCATCTTAGCCCACCACCTCCCCAGCACCACCTGTCTAGATCTGCTACGGGGATCTGAGCATTTAGCAGAAGCAAGTCTACTTGCTCTGCAGCAGCAGCAGCGTAGTGGATCTAGTCCACCAAGACCAAACCTGTGCACATTCTATTTACTGTACATTAATAAAGATTTCACAGTCTATCCTGAGAGTTGTCATGACTGAAATGTCTTAACCCCATTTGTGCCTGTGTTGTTAGTAGAACACCTGCCCCTGATTATCATCAGCTCTGCTTGTTTGCTACATACAGTATGTTAATTTTGGTAGATTTAGTAGATTTTGGTAGATATGCTGCTTTTGGTAGATTGTGTTGGTCATTACGGAAATGAGCCAGCTGATTTTGTGTTCTTTCATTTTCACATTGTCAGTAGATCATTAGCAGAACTTTCCACTCCCATCAGTGCTTTTATGGGATTGCGGTTTCACGCTAATTTACACTGTTTAGTAAATCTGGTACCAAATTTACTCACCAACTTGGACTACTTATTTACTTGCTTAATTACTTATTTGGCAGAAACAACAAAGGATCCAGAAAATAAATCAATTACATGTTTTGGAATCTGTACAAAAAGAATTAAAAACTTTAATAAAAATGTGAATTATTATAAACAACACCCTCAAAACAGTAAACCATACATATTTTACTTAAACTTGATCAAGACACTCGATTTTAGTTTGAGAACTATAAGAAAAGTGTACTTTGGATGAAAGCATGTAGTACCAATACATTCTCAACTGTTTTACGTTTTTGTAAATTGGTGGCAAATTCAAATGAATCAATCCCCCCCCCCCCGCCAAATATGTTGTTGTATATCTCAAATGGTACAATTTCATACAAATTCATACAAATTCCCCAATGATTCACCAAAAAGACTGGGTTGATACCACTCTGTCACTAATTACTCACTCAGTGGTCTTCATTAATCT
The DNA here is from genome assembly GCA_021397915.2 of Tor tambroides. Taxonomy (NCBI): domain Eukaryota; kingdom Metazoa; phylum Chordata; class Actinopteri; order Cypriniformes; family Cyprinidae; genus Tor; species Tor tambroides. The sequence continues at coordinate 7,274 of JAFVLL020018777.1, forward strand.
GATCGAGAGGATGTTTGCAAAGCTCAGATGATGATAGTGTGCATAATTCCATTCCCAAATTTATTGTCCTAAACAAGGGGTGTCCAAGCTTGTTCCTTAAGGGGCCACTGTCCTGCAGAGTTTAGCTTTAACCCTAATTAAACACACCTGAACCAGCTAATCAAGGTCTTCAGACTCACTAGAAACTTCCAGTTGGTTGGTTGGAACTAAAATCTGCAGGATGTTGGCTCTCCAAGAGCAGTATTGGACATCTCTGTCCTAAACATTGCAAAGACCCTTGTGTCCAAATTAAAGTTTCTGTGATTCTGTGGGCACTTACATTGTGTCTTCACTAGCAAGACCACTGTCACATCACATCACACTGCAACAGCTTGAGACTGACTACACTGAATGTGTCAAAGTTTCAAAGTTCTAAACCCATTTGTACTGTTGTCGGAAGTAGCACAAGAGTGTGGAGTATGTCAGAAAATAAATGACATTCTGCAAATACACATTTAACAGAATTTAGCTCCAACCCTAATTAAACACACCTGAAGCAACTAATCAAGGTCTTTAGGATCATTATAAACTTTCAGGCAAGTGTGTTGAAGCTGGTTGAAGCTAAACTCTGCTGGACTTCAGTCCTCCAGAAGCAGGACTGAACATCCCTGGAAAATATATATATATATATATATATATATATAATATGTATATATGTCTATATGTATATACTGTACATATACATACACACACACATATATATATATATATATATATATATATATATATATATATATATATATATAGTGTGTGTGTGTGTGTGTCCATGTGAAAGTGAAATATATATATACTGTACACACATACACACTACAAAAAAATTTAGCTCCAACCCTAATTAAACACACTTGAAGCAACTAATCAAGGTCTTTAGGATCATTATAAACTTTCAGGTAAGTGTGTTGAAGCTGGTTGAAGCTAAACTCTGCTGGACTTCAGTCCTCCAGAAGCAGGACTGGACATCCCTGGAATATATATATATATATATATATATATATATATATATATATGTCTATATGTATATACTGTTCATATACATACATACACACACACACACACATATATATATATATATATATATATATATATGTATGTGTGTGTGTGTGTGTGTGTGTCCATGTGAAAGTGAAATACATATATACTGTACACACATACACACTACAAAAAAATAGCATTTTTACAGCATTTGTAAATGTGCATTACATGCTGTATAAATCATTTTAGTCCAACCAGTTTATTGAAATTTGTAAGTATTCAAATGTGCATTAATAAATAAGCTGTTAATCAGTATATATCATCTGTTGAAATAATTTGTAGATTTTTAAAAGATAATGACCATATATAAATTGAAAATTTTATTTAACATTTTAATTTAACCAAGTTCTGTTAATTATGTAATGTTCATTAGTAAACATTTACAAGCCTATTATTTAAATAATATTTGTAGCTATTTGAACATATATTAACTAAGCATTATATAACACTTGTTAATGATTTGTTAAAGTTATTATAAAGTGTTACCAGATGCAACAGTGAACTGAATATGTGTTGCGAGAAAAGATGCACACATATTCACACTTTTCCTACTGTGAGGCTGGTAAATTCTCAAATCTTTAACATCTTTAGGGAAAAAAGTCAATGCTTTACAAGACGTGACCCTGCTTTTTCTCTCTGTCAGGGTGAGAGGAGCTAATGAAGAGTCTGGAGGGCCTGTTAAATGCAGCTCTATTGCTGTGCAGTAGAGGGCTGGCGATGTTTGAGAAACTGTTTTACACAGCTGCTAATTAGCTGGTATTACAGCTCCAGTCCGTCCTCAATCACACTCCTGCCCTAACAGACTTTACCAACAGCAATCTGCTGATGAGCCCCAATTACTACAGTTCAGCTCCAGACAGACTCGTGCTCAGAGCTTTCACCATGACTACAGACACGAGTGCAGAACCTCAAACTGACACCTTAATATTACAGTTCAAGCTTCAATCATCTATTCAGTCTTATCCCCTCACAGAGACGAGAGAGGTCTGCTGAAGGCAGCTGATATTATCTAGTAGTAGCGTGGGGTCCACTTCTGAAATGAAAAAGGTAAAGCCCTTGCTCCAAATTCAGGGCTTTTTGACTCGCACATCATCATTTCTGGTTCATTTTGATTCGGATGTGACTGAAAGTAGTGCTGTCCGAGTAAGTGAGCTGTTTGCTTTGACTAGTTCATCCATTTTCTGATATTATGCCAAAAATTATAGTAAAAATCCATGCATTTATTTTATTCTCACTTTATTTTATTGTCTATAAACTTTCCTCTGCAGAAACTCATTATATACTTGTTTTCAGTTCATTATCAGTAGGAGGTCAGGTCTTTTGCATTTCATTTTGAGATTTCATATAGTTTTTGCGAATTTTGACAAATGTGGTATTTGACACGTAATATGACAATTTTTTCAACATGAAGATGCTATAATGTGAATACTTCCCATTGGAAAAAAAGAAGTGTGAATATTTATATTGAATACACACTTGTAGCGAACTTCAAATTATCTTAAAAGTATATTTCAAAAATGCATTTGCAGATAATACAGTAATAAAATTAAATGCCACTTAAGTGCACTTGGAGTTGAAGTTTTGTACTTTGTAGCAATGTCGAATTAAAAGTTTTATTTTAAAGTGCTTTATTCATGCTTTATAAAAGTACAGCTATTTTGATGTGTTTAACATATTCAGGCACATATAAAGTGCTTGATTATAATTTTAATTAAAGTGTTTTACTTGATATTACATTTAAATTTCATATTTTATTAATTTGGCATATTTTAATGCAAATTCATCATTACAAATGCTTGATTACTGATGTCATGAGAAATGGCATTTAGGTATATATTGTAGTTTACCATAAATGCTTATCAACAGTACACTTTAGTCATATTTCACAGACAACTGAAGAAGTAATTATGAAACTGCATATAAAGATGTGCTTAGGTTCTACTTAAGTGGGTCTAAAGTTCAACTTATTGCATTTAATATGAATTTATACATTCTCATTTGATTGCAATTAACATGCAATTAAGTGTATATCTTTTGTTTTGATCACTATTATATTATCATAAATTCATTTTAAATGGTGTCACAGTGATTTTTTTTCTTCAAATATCACACGCTTGAAATTTTACTACAACTGCTTAGTACATCATCTAGGTTTTAAGCATAGAGAGAAACTGCATTTTGTGCACATATTGTAAAAACAGTAAGAGAATCAAGAGCTGTATTCCTCTTCAGCAGGTGGGTCTAATATAGATGACCTCTCTTTACTATCTGTTTGGCCCCTGTTGACTCATTTAGCCATGAAGATTCAATTAAAGTTAATGGAGTCAGGGCTTTTAAATGCTCCAGATAACGTACTGCCCGTGACAGAAAACTGAGGGGAAAAAGTAGCTCACAAAATTCAGCTCTCAGTTTATGGCAGAAAAAGCTGTAATTACGTTCCACAACTTACAAAGCAGCGATGCCAAATTTGAAAAATAATTACAGCAATGATTTGCTACTTGCAAGTCGGTTGCAAGCAGTAAAATAGTTACTATTAATAATAAATGGTTTCTGAGCAGCATATTAGAATGATTTCTCAAGGATCATGTGACACTGAAGCAATGATGCTGAAAATTTAACAGGAATATATTACATTTTAAAATATTTTCAAATAGAACTTATAAAAACCTAGGCAAAATCCACAGACACATTACCAGTAAATTTCAACCAAAACTGTACAGTTACCTTGAAATCATGTCTAGGTGAAGACCAAGTTTGCAGTGTTAATTTGAAAATCTGAAAGATTTATTAAGAAAATCTTCACTCAAGGTCTCATCTGAATCACGGCTCTGAAATAGAGATGCAGCTTCCTACATTTAAATGGGCGGCACTAAAGACGTCTCTCAGAGCAACATGGCATTCCTCAAACTGCCTGTTAAAACTGTACCCCATAGGTCTGAAAAAAAAAATTTGAGAGGAGATGAGATATACTGCCATGCATGAAAAAGAAGCAACATCTGCAAAACATCACAGAGAAACCACAAATCATAAAGTCTATAAACCCTCAACCACCTTATTCTGAAGATATTTTTTTAAGTGCATCTTAAAAAGAAATATTTTAAGCTAATATATTGTTAATATATCTCGTACCAAAATTAATTAGATTTACACTATAAAGGCTTTTTATGAGTTCATGCTTTTAAAAATACTTATAAGATGGTGTAAATGTTGTATCACACAAAGGTTTAGAAAAGGGAAAGTAATTTTTTGATGTGGAAAAAAACTCAAGCTAATCATTCAAACAGATTGTTTTTCAGCTTTATATCTCTCGCTGTGGCTCTTTTTACATGTTCAGAAATCATTCTTCTGACAGGTTCAGTCAGGGTCAAAAGACAAACTCTTCATGATCTTGGGACTTCACAGTCAAGCCGCTGCTCTTCTTTCAGGACCGGAGGACATGAGTTCTCTCCCACTGGGCCGGGGGGCTGTCAGAACCAATCATGTTGTAGGTCCAGAGGGCTCTGTCCAGAGGGATGACCTCATCATCTTCCTGAGTGGTTAATATCCCAGCATGCTCTCTTGCTCAGAGTTCAAGAGTGGGGATCAGACAGAATCAGGGCACAACCGCAACAACTACTGCACGCGATTCTTCATTATTCATACTACTGCCTCATTAAAATCACACAAGTGGTAGGAAGCAACTTCATCTCGGTCTGTTAAACAACTTCATTAGATTTTTAAGCAGAAGCTGGTTTGTGGTCTGCTTCACAGTGGCAGTCAATAAAAAATGAAGTCAGTCACACTTTCCATTTAGCCTTATTCATGAAAGTATGGGAATTAATGTCTTTTACGTTACATGTATTATAGTACCACAGCTAAAAATAGTTAAACGTTTCCCATTTATTTGAATTTTCACTTAGCAGGCTAACATTTTGCTAGTTCACATCAAGAATGAACTACAACTATAACACATCCTGATCTCATGACGAAAACGTACCTGTGGGAACTTTTTCTCAAGACGCGAAATAGGTACCGCCATGCATGTTTCGTGACATATTCGATGTGAAATGTCCATTGAGTGGTGCTAAAACAGTGTTCAGTTTTTTTCCCCCAGAACAGATGAACGTACATGTGGTACATTTTATGTGATGTAGGTTTTGTACGTGTCACTGCAGAAATGTCCATTGAGTGGTGCTATAACTCTAACGCTCTGTGACGTTTTAAAATAACGTACCATCTGCACTACGCCTAAACCTACAAGATAGTATGAACAAAAGCAAATGTGACATAAAAACACAATTGCAAACATGCTGTTTTAGCTTGTTTTTCAATCTCTCATCTTTCAGCTCTTTCATCGTGAGTCATGTTTTTGACAGGATTCGTACCCAAGGGTTCCGCATCTTAAGTCCAATTCTGTGTGGCTGAGCTACAGAACAAGCTTGTTACGTCCAGAAAGTGAAACATATGTTGTAATCATAACTGTGTATGAAAATGATTACAAGTGCTCGCTGTTTTACTGCCTCTAGTGTTAATGTCTGTTGGAAACTGCAGTGATATGTACTTATTGCTACGTATTTTGCATCTTGCGAAAAAGTTCCCACAGGTACATTTTCATCACGAGACCAGGTAGCAATAACCATAACCATAAAGTTTAACAACATGACCATAATGATAACGGATTCACTTTCCAAAACATAACTGCAGAACGCTTGGAATAAACATAGTGTTATTCTTTGTTATTCTGGACGATAATATAGCTATCATTATAGTTATCGTTAGGATTTTAGCATACTTGTTTAGCATAGTGCTAACTGGTTAAGAAAAGTTGTTTCCATTAGCTACAATAAGGCATCGCAATAACACGCTAGGTTTTTTGACCGTTTCAGTCTGTTAATTTGATATCATGTCATTTTGATAACGCACTTAAATGGCACTAAATAACAAAAATTGTGCTTGGTTACTTTATTTGTCCTTCACATGGTCTATTCCTGTGTTTTTATTTGTAATGTGAACCAGACTTTGTTTTGTTTTATCAATAGTTTGTCTAAAAAGACTAGCTAGGAAAAAAAATAACTTAAATATAATTACATTATAGTGTTGCATTTCGATTTTTTTTTTTTTTTTTTTTTTTTTGTAACCCAACCCAAAAGTTAGCTTCACCCTGCTTCCATCATTAGCTTTTGGATTAGTGCAAAAAAAGCTCTGTGACCAACAAATGTGTATGATTCTTACACGTTTTGTTCATCATGATAATCTTCATAAACACCACTTTTACATATGAATTATGTATTATGAAATTAAATACAATCAGCAGAAATAAAAAGCTAAATGTAGGCTGTAAATGAACTACACTACCATGTTTAATGTCCCAGAAACCTCTGTAGTCCCATTTAGCCACTTGTTAGCAATAGCCTTTAAGACAATAAAAGCTTTAAAAAAAAAATCACAAGGGGTATCACTGGTGTATTTTATATCATAGAATAAAACATGAAAATATCTTGAGTTTGTGTTAACCACAGATGTTATTTCAGACATTTCACCAAAAAAAAAAAAAAAAAAAGCCTTGATTTCAAGTCAGTGGAACTGGACGTGTTAAAATGCTAACTCATTTCTGGGTTTTGGCCTACAAAAATACGTCATCACTTAGCACTCTATAGTAAATATATTTAACAACAGGAGAATTGCTAATGAAAATAACTATGAATATTATAGTGGAAATACAAGAAGATTAACAGCATAACAAAACAGCCAAATGGACAATCTAATCCACATGCAACATAAGCTGAGTTGTGATTTACATTTTATCATTTTTACATTAATGAGGATGAAATCTGTTCATCTGCTGTACAGTATGATTACACCAGGTGCACACATCTGTGAAATGCTATGATTCATCCAAATGTCTTCTTGTAAATAGCTCAAACAAAATTTAACATCAATAGCTAAGGAGGAAAGAAATATCTAGTTTGTCAGCTGTTAACTGTCACGGACAATTAACTTTCAGTTATTGTTACTAATTGTATTGACTTTATACTGTATAAAATAAAATTATAGGGCTTCAGCAGCATTTCCAAATAGTCAAAATGACTGTCACATCTGGTTAAACTCAAATATTTTTCATAATTTTATTAAAAGTGGTAATATTAAAGGTAAAGTCTTACACTTTTTCTATTCTGTGACATTTGTGACTGTCCTTACTTCCTCCTTTTTGTAATCCAAGGAGAACTAAAGACACATACAATTGTGGTGCTTCACACAGACACACATTTCCTCTTGTTCACAGATTTCCAGCATCTTCACTGTCTATAGATCAGCATAATGACTTGTGCATTGACGTCTGCTAACTACCTGTCTCCTCTTCGAATTCCAGTTAGCGCTGAAAGCTATAGCTAATTTACACCAAACAATTCATTTTGATTCAAAGGATGGTGGATAAGGCTAGCAAGTATGAGCCATAAAATAATTTGGGACAGTTGATTTCTGTTATGATGAATCAATGGCATTTACATTTCACCATAAAGACCTTCAAAATGTGCACTGTATAATATTGCCACGACTTTACTGTAATTTCTTACAATATTAACTTTTGTATATTCAGAATCTTACTGATTACTGCTGTCATTTTCTGTCATAATAAAAATTAGCTACTGTTAATACATCATGCTGCATTGTAAATAGTTGTTTTTTTTCCCATTATTGAGATTGTTGTTCCCTTCCACTGGGAACATGAAGTTTATTTACTTTAATTAATTTTCTCCTAGCCAGTGCAATAGTGTTACACAACACCTTTAGTTGCACTGTTACATGGAGAAAAGAAGCTAAACTTAGTGATCGACTCAGATTTGAAGGCTGCTCTTTGCAGTCTACATTACCTGTGATATTATTTTACTTTATAATGCATAAATAATATTATCTCTCCCGGAAGATTTTTTAAAGTCGGAGTATGTTTGTTTGCACAAAAAAATAATTTATTCATGTCACAATGGATGCTGAAGAGTCTGCATACCCTGGTGAAAATGAAGTGTGCTTAAAAATTTTAAAAGTACATTTTTAAAATTGTAGATAATCTAATATTACTGAAATAAAAGGCCCATTAAGTGTACTTAAAAAGATTATACATTTATGACTGTTCTTAACACACACTTGCACTTTGTAAAAATGTCAGACTAAAAGATGTACCTAAAAGTACATTTTAAATCATTATTTTTTAATAATCTTTTCATTGTTTAAAGAACTACACTTATTTTGATATGCTGACTAAAGCACAAGTACGTGATTATACAGTCATTTTAACCTAAGCAGTAATTCAACATTACATTTAAAGTGAAATGTACTAAATAGTAATTTCATCATTACAAATGTGTAATTTCAAATATACTGTATTTAAGTACATGAAATGTTTCAATTTTTTTTTTTTTTTTTAGTTTATCATATATTCTTGTCAGTACATCTGGCATTGCACTTTAAACAAGTTTCACAGACAATAGAAATAATTATGAAATTACATAGAACTGACATTACATTATTACAGTTAAAGGGATAGTTCACCAAAAAATGAAAATTCTGTTGGTAACCAAATGGTTGCTGCTAGCCTTGACTTCCATTGTATTTTTCTTCCACATTATAGAAGTCAATGGCTACCGTCAACTGTTTAGTTACCAACATTCTTCAAAATATCTTCTTTTGTGTTCAACAGAAGAAAGAAATTTATACAGGTTTGGAACAACTTGAGGGTGAGTAAATGCTGTCAGAATTTTCATTTTTGGGTGAACTATCCATTTAAGATATTGCTAATAGATACAGCTAATTATCACATACATAAACACATCTTCATTGCAGTCATTTCCTGGTTTTGTTATTCCCCCAGTTATTGTAGTAATTAAAATAAATTGTCTAACAACTCCTAAAAAATTACAACAACTAGTGTGGGGTTGATGTGGAATAGATTTTTTCTAGTAAATGCAGATGTTGTACTGAATTTACTGCAGTGCAGATCAAAAGATGGCTGTGCCTTTTTAAATTATGATATCAGATGTTATTTCTGGAATCTTTTGTGTTATTTATCCTGCTGCGTGCAATGTCCTGATGATACAAGCTGATTTGATTGGACGCACAGTATTACCACAGCAACATTTATCATGTCGGTACAATGTGACATCCAGTTAGCCAGCCAACTTCATATAAATGATGATCAATCTGATGCAGAAAAACAGAAGGACAGGAGGAAAAAAGGGATGAGGAAGAGGCGACATTATAGTCATTGTTTAAGCATAAAATCAACAAAGACTGCAAAAGAATAGTAAGAAAATCGAAACGTAATTTTGTTCTCTCTTCAAGTTTCCCTCTGTCTGACAGTTGCTTTCCTTCACTTCATTTCTCTCTGGTTTTCCTGAATGATACATTAGATGAGCAGAAATGATCATTTATTCATACATCTATCTGTCCAACACAAGACACTGAGTTACATTAACATTATCTGCTAAAAGAGGTGGCGGGGCGGATCTTGTGGTCAGTCCTAGATACAAACAAGTTTACTAAACAGAATCAACAAACAGATGTTTCAATTATAAAGGACAGCCATTCCAAGTAAGGCTTCACTGTTCTACATCAGTGAGATGTTTGGTCCTTAAAAACCCCATAAAACCCAAATTGGTGTTTTGTAGCTTGGTGTGAATCGAATGTAATGTTCCCTGTCGATATTCTCACTCGTACTGCGTCGTAAGACGCTGTAAGGGGAAAAACTCTTTTTTCCTCTTCCACTGAAGCTTTTTCAATCATGCAGTGAAACTGCACGTCCATTGGTTCGTGCAGTGCTATAAAATCGAACCAAT
>JAFVLL020018779.1:0-13334 GCA_021397915.2 Tor tambroides
TCCTTCTTTTCTCTGTTTCATTGCTGCTTCTGCTGAGGATGCACACGCAGACACAAAGGTTTATTCAAATCATTAAAGGCATGCATGCATGCAAAGCTAATCATTTGACCTTTGGTTTTGTGCTCTGCGGAGACAAAGGCTTGCATCTGCAAGCGGCGGACCGCATTATTTATATCATGTGATTTATGATTAGAGTGTTAATATACAAAACGCAAAAGCAGACAGAGATCAATATGAAACAAATAGCTAAAGCTCTAAATTAACACAGAGCTGCGTTTATTAAACAGACTTGGCTTTGAACAGGCCATTGCTAGCACCAGGATTGTGCACTCTTCAGAACTGAATTGAGAATTCTTCAAATTCCATTAAAATTCTAGTTAAAGAGGTAGAAAAAAGAAGTTTATGTAACAAATTTTTAACTCAGAAAAGCAAAGTTTGACCAGACAAAACTTTGAATATTGGCTTGAGAAAGCCTTGTTTCATAGGTGTTTCTGCTGTTTTCATAGGTGTTTTTTGTTTTGTTTTGTTTTGCTTTGCTTTGCTTTGCTTTTTTGTTTTGTCTTGTCTTGTCTTGTCTTGTCTTGTCTTGTCTTGTCTTGTCTTGTTTTGTTTTGTTTTGAAACTGTAAAAGCCTTATAGCCCTTATGAACAGGCAGGCAGACTGACACAGACAAAATATTTTTTTTAATAAATAAATTGAATATTTTTTTTATTAATAAATATGTTACAATAAACTAGTTTTATTTAAATATTTTAATCAATATTTATAAGTTATTTAATTTTTATGTAATTATTATATTCAGATACTGTGGTTGTTTTCTCTGTCTGCCTGTTATTATTTAATTATAATATTTAAAATATATAGTTTACGCTATTATTAAATTCATTCATTTTTTATTTACAATTTATGCGTTTAAAAATTATTGATTAAAAAATAAAACAAAAAATAAAAGTGATTTTTTTTTTAACTAGAAAAAAAAAATTATATGGATGATTGGATGGATTAAAAATAATAAAATATTTATAATAAAATACAAAAAAAAAATTTAAAATATATATTTTTAATGTTTAGGTATGTATTTTAAAAGAAATGTAGATATTCACATAACTCTTAAATTCTATTTTTAATTAGAACAAGAAATATCCAAATCTGTTTACATTAAATTTTTCAATTCTGAATTCTGTTTAACTCTCACTACAAATGCAGCTTTTTAAACCCTGCGTTCTGATACGGAACTTTGGGAAATAGTTTGTTTAGGATCCGCCTTGCCTACACATCAGAGCATTTTTAGCTCCTAGGGTGATTCTGTCACAGCATCTACATTTAGGTCAACATCAATAAAGTCCTCGCGAACAGGCGCGGAGTCCGGTGTGACTTGAGACAGCCATTATACGCCTGGGATGTGTGGACTGATGGTGATCAATTAGTGTAATAAACCACTGATCAGAGAGCTGGTCTTCAGTGTGACAGAGTAATCTGGTTTCTAATCCAGGCCTAGACTGCAGGGACACGCCACGATGGAGAAGTCCCTCTATTATACATCAGTAACATGCGAGGCAGCGATCGATGATGCTGTTCGTGACCATAGTATGCACTGCACACAACATCTCGCTCCTGATCCCATCAGTGCCAATCGTTTACTTATTCATCGCTTCAATCATTTATTAGTTCAGGGATTGATTTGATGAATGTGTGTCACAATGTGTGTCTCAGAGACTCAAGATACGGTCGGTGTGTACTTAAAACAGCGGAGGTGAAGTTTGCAGGTGTCAGGCCTGATATGCTCGCCCTGGGCAATGTGGGGGAAAAAAGGTCCATTGAACTGTTCAGAGTTTGGAGAGCTAGTCTCCTCCCGCCTCTCTCTCTCGTCGTTTCTATCCAGTCACTTGATTTCTTCTGCTGCTGTCTGCGCACTCATGCAGAATTAGCTTATTTGTCAGCAGGTTGCGCCTCAGAGCCCCGGTGCACATCTCCAAATCCATTTCCAGAAGCGAAGCACAAAGGACGTTGTCCTTATGTCATGACGACAAATTTGCTGAGCTTCTCCGATCCGAATGCAATGCAGGAAAATGGTCCCATCGCTCCTGCAGGGGTCTATGGAGCACTAATGAATGGGCTTCTGGCTGCGAGGAGTTCTCATTGCACCTTTTTTTATTATTATGATTATTACTATTGAGTGTAAGCTACATTTTTCCCTTCTTCCTCTAAACCCAAGGTGCTCTGTAAACATGACTCATACGCTCGGCTCCTGCAAGAGAGAGATGACTTCTCTTACAAATGTATATATCTGGAGAACTACTTTTGCTCGTGTGAAGAAACATGTTTTTTGGCCTCTGATTTTGACCAGAGGCGCTTCTCAAAAATGCTAACTTTCTTTAGTGGAATTTTCCCATTCTTAGGGGCCATTCACACACGATGCAATACTGGATTCAAAAACAGCTAGATGCAGCGCAGCGGAATGGAACAAATCGCATGGGGTCTTGAGAAACTTTCTGTACACTAACTAGTGCAGACATAACACTAGGTTTCCTTTATGAACGGCTCCTTACTTTACATATTTGCACTAAAGTTCTTTTGAAAACATAAGGGGATCATTTGTAAAGTCTCCATATTAGTCCTAAATCACACCTTCATATTCATGATTGTCTTTATATTAACTTTCTGTTTAGTAAATTTGATATTGTTATTTTTATGTTATATCCACCTGTTATGTGCCCATTCGCTGATGTATTTCTTTGCCATTTGACTTTGTTTCCTCTCTCTATATGTCTGATGTCAGAAGCTGGATGTGGGGCTTCCTCAGCAGGTGTTGTTTTTTAATTGAATCCAAAATCTCTGTGGAGGCCATCCTCCTCCTCTCCTCCTCAAAGCAACAACAATAGCTGGTTACAGGGTAATGAATGGCTAAATAACACCTGCTTTGTTTACTCATTTGTGACTGTCACACTGTTCTCTGTTCATGGATTCCAGGAACTTTAGGCTTGTGCTTCCCAAAGGTTCCACATCTGAAAAGCCACACAGTGTGCGCTGAAAAATGACTCTGCAAATGAGTTTTTCTTTTTTCTTTTTCTTCAAAGAGAAAGCTAAAAAAGATGAAGCACCCCAAAAAAATCCATACGGTTTCATCAGGTAAGCGTATACGCATGAATTTTAGCCCTCACCTGTTCCTAGTGACAACAAACAACTCCATCCTCACTAGCATTAGCTCAGAGCAGATGCGCTAATGAACAGCTCAGTGCCATTGGAAGAGGTGGTACTCAACATGAAACATACAGAGCAGTCTCATATGTTTCTGTACTCACTAGCAGGAGTCCTGACTATCACAAATTGCAGCTTCTGACATCAGACATATAGAGGGAGGAAACAAAGTACAAAAAATACATCAGCATATACTGAGAAACGCATATTGTAGTCACTACTGTAAATATTTTGGAAACAATTCAAATATTTTGTTTCACACTGTGACTATTTCTGCTGAGAAATACACATCACTAAATATTTTTAAAGGTTAAATATTTTTAAAGGTTAGCAATTTTTCCATCTTTTTTCTGACTTGTCGTCATGCCATTTGTATTATGAAATGCATGTTATAAACATTAATATTTTGGTAATTTACTTTTTTTTTTATTTATTATTTATTTGTTTGTGTATTTATTCATTTTGAACTTGTGTCCCCAATTCTTCTGAAAAATGAACATTGTAATGATTTATATTTTGGAAAGAATACAAACGGAATTTGAAGTATTTTCCCATCTTGTATTTAAATTTTTAAAGAAGAAGCCGGAGATGCTTTTTAAACCCTATTTCTAGATGAGAATTATATATCATTTTTATTTGGGAAGGAATTTTACATTTTTTTGTCCTTTTTTGTTTTGAGAAATGCACATTCTACATTAACAATTATATGGCTGTTGTGATTTATTGGTAGCCTGTCTGAAACTAGTTTGTTTAGGAGGAAAAAAGACATCTGCAAGATGCATACAATAATTTTCAAAAGTTTGGAGTCTGTAAGGTGTTTCTTGAGCAGCAAACCAGCATATGTGACCCTGGACCACGAAACCAGTCATGAGGGTCAATTTTTTGAAACTGAGATTTATACATGACATTTATACATGAAAAGATATCTGAAAGCTGAATGAATAAGCTATCCATTGATATATAGGACAATATTTGGCTGAGATACAACTATTTGAAAATCTGGAATCTGAGGGAGCAAAAAAAATCAAAATACTGCGAAAATCGCCTTTAAAGTTGTCCAAATGAAGTTCTTAGCAGTGCATATTACCAATCAAAAATGAAGTTTTGATATATTTACAGTAGGAAATTTACATAATATCTTCATGGAACATAATCTTTACCTAATATCCTAATGATTTTTGGCATAAAAGAAAAATCGATAATTTTGACCCATACAATGTATTTTTGGCTATAGCTACAAATATACCTGTGCTACTTATGACTGGTTTTGTGGTCCAGGGTCACATATCAGAATGATTTCTAAAGGCTCATGTGACACTGAAGACTGGAGGAGTGGATGTTGGAAGTTCACAATATATTAAACAGAAAACAGTTATTGTAATTTGTAATATTATTTCACAGTTTTACTGTATTTTTGATCATATAAATACAGCCTTGGTAAGCATAAGAGACCCCAAATTTTTGAACGGTAGTGTAAATGTAAGGAGATCATTCGATGTGAAGTCATTGACCGCCTGGACCGCAAGGCAGAAGGCTTCCGTTTCGGACGCAGACACTGTGACCCTTTGTGGTATATCCCAGCCTGCTTGATTAATTAGCGCAGTGATGAGAATATATAGAAAGGTGAGGAGAGCATTACTCCCTCCTGAACGCACGCTCAATACCTTTACCCATCTATTGAAGAGAAGGAAGGTTGTCGTAAGGAACTGGGGCCTGCATACAGAGTGAGCGCTTCTTCTCTTCGGTCTATGTTTAATGTCAGACTGCACGCACACCAGCTGTGTGCAATAAGCAGCGTTGTTATGAATACTCTAATACTTGCTGATGGAACTCTATTAGAATCCCCCTGTTTATTTGGCGGCGCTGAAGCCGGAGAAGTCTTGTTATGAAGCTCGTAGATAGATAATCCAACCCTCACGATAGTCTAACCCACAGGGCGGCCATTAATAATAATCTACGGGATCTTATCTCACTTAATAATGCAATTAGCGGCTGAGTGCATCGACTTGAGCTGTAATGTTCAGGGTCCGCAGTTCAGGGCAGGTGTTCCATCATCCCTTAATGTTCTGACAATTTACTGTCCGTGAATGAGATTCACAACAGCGATCTTCTGGATGTAAACGATAAGCGTGATTTGTTTGCCGAAGGGCGACGCGCCACGGAAAAGTGGATTCTTCTTGTTTTCGTGTCACGTTTATTTATTACATTTTATAATATGAACATATTGTGCAAAATACACCCAGTCTATTCCCCTAATAAATTCCCCTGACCAAGGTCGGGCATTGTGGGCAGATCATGAGGTATAGATCAGCATGGCCGTTCTATTTGATGTATTTCTCTGACTTGTTATCTCTCTAAGCATCTGTTTCTTGTTACAAAGTGATGGCATAGTATCTGAAATGGAGACAGAGTTCCTAACCAGCCAGTTATGAGCATCAGAGGTTATTATTGATTACCTGTCTACTTTGTTATCCAGAGCCCTTTGTTTCCTCAAACTCCCCTGTTCCGCGGCACTGTGGCGTTACAGCAGGTCAGAGCTCTCTCGTGAGCTGTTCTGTTATCATAGATATTTATTGTCTCTGTATACCACATCTAACACTGCCTTAATATGACATTGATTTCACTGAGTATGTTGGCCGTTTCAGTTCCAGTTGGCTTCTTAAAGGAACAATCACCTTAAAATTCTATCATTGGTTACTTTCTTTCTTTTCAGTATGAAATGACTGAGAACCTGCTTTCTTAGATGAGAAAAAAGATCCTTAAAGGCATAATAAATATGGTCAATATGACTCCTGTGCTTTATTTCAAGTCTTCTAAAATCATATGATTGCTTTTGTGTTGAACAGACAAAAATTTCATTTTTTTTTTTTTTTAAGTTTCAGAAATCATGACATCTGTTCTAGAACATCTAGGCATGTTCCAGAGAGTTCATGAGAGAAGTATAGATGTCCTGTTCATGAATGATTCACAAATCTTTTCACTGAATCCAGATCACAAAACTGGTCTGAATGACTGCATCCAACATCACATACTTCCCTACTTTATAGTTGTCAGGAAACAGTATGTGAAAAGAAGTATGTCAGAATTCACAGTATTCATTAAGCAGTAGGTGAAAAGCACCCAATGGACACTTTACAATCCCATGAGGCCACAGGAGAGGATTTCTGAATGGCAGTGAAGCAACACAATTGACGCTGATAGGTCACATGACAATGATAACATGGCAAATGTAGTATGTCCAGATTACGTTCATACCACACACATTAATACTAAATAGAATGTTCTTTTTTAGCAGCCTCAAAGTAATTGCTTCTCAAAAGAAGTAGCAATTTTGGACACAGCCAGTGATTCGTTTTCTGAATGATTCAGATTGAAGTTCGACTCACTGATCTGGTTCCAGCAGCCTATTAAAGTGGAACTTAAATTTTGGTTTGTTCATAACACAAAACTATCATGTGTTTTCAAAAGATTTGAAATATAAAGAACATTTTTATAGCGCTTTTATCATCTTTTTCATGCTTTTTGAAGCTTGACAGCCCCTGGTCCCCATACACTTTTCTTTTATCCAACAAAGTTGCTCAGATTTCCTCCTTTACTGTTTCACGGAAGAAAGTAATGCATTCAAGCGTGGAACAAAAAAAATGAGGGTGAGTAAATAATGACAGAATTTACGTTTCTGAGTGAACTATCCTTTTAAAGCACGTTCATTGGAGGGTTTGTGAGAGTTTTCAAACTCAGTCATGGTAACTTAAACACGTCGTGTTTCTGGGTGCTGCTCTACATCAAAACCTACTGTGTGTGATTCAATATAGCAAAACATATGGGGCCAATGGGTTTTATGAACCCCCGCCAAGATGAGAGAGACTGATCGAAGATCGCCCCCCCCTCCGCACGACCCTGAGCGGAAATGGCTTTAATCTGCGTTGTCGTGAAAAATGAGGGTCGAGGGAGAGAAGAAAGAGAAAACAAACTTGTTATTCCGGCCTTTACCTATTACTGATGTCTTGGCCTGGCATCGTCAGACAGGCAGGTGCCTATTACTGATGTCTTGGCCTGGCATCGTCAGACAGGCAGGTGGCACATTATGCCAGTGGAGGAGAGGTACCTGCTGGCAGAGCAGGCAGGCAGAAAGAGAAAGACTGAGGGAGAGGGAGAGAACAAGGGTGAGGCGGTGGAAAAACAAGAGCTGAAAAGAGAATGATGGAGTGCGTTTGAATGGTCAGGTAGTTAATGCTTTATGAGATTGGGCCGAGGAGGTGGTGGAATGCAGTGTGAGCAGTATTACGCCACATAAATCTGGAGGCCTGCTTTCCCTGCCTGCGTTTGCACTTAATTACCTGAGCCCTGTGCATAACTATAGCTCTTCCCTAATGGCCAGCTCTCATAGCCCCTCTCATGCCACAGGCCACAGAGGCCATTTGCACACTGTGTATGTACTGTGTGTCAGGCCACATACTCCATACACCAGTTGATTTAGAAACAGTCCGAGTATTTTAATAAATCATATTTATTTTACTTTTATATTTCACAAATGCATATTTATAATATTTGTGACTTTTTTTTTTGTGACCTAAATGACCTAATGCACATGCATTTGTGAGATATAAAGTCACAAAAAAGTCACACAATTATGAGAAATAAATATGCATTTGTGAGATATAGTCAAAAATACAAGAAATATTTATTTTTTATTTATCTTTTTATTATCTGTATAAATAAATATTTCACATCATTTTAAGTATATTGTACTAATTCATATTTGTGACTTTACATTTCACAAGTATATTTTGTACTTCTGTACTGGAAGCTCCTAACACCAAGACAAATTCCTTGTGTGTGTAAACACACTTGGCAATAAAGCTCTTTCTGTTTCTGATTCTGATATATTTATTTCTCTTTATTGTGACTTTAAATCTCACAAATACATAATTATTTCTCATAATAATGGCTTTATATATCACTAAAGCCTATTTATTTCTCATAATTGTAACTTTTTCTCATATTTGAGAAATATATCATACATCTCTCAAAATTGTAATCAAATTGTATATCACATAAATGCATTTTTTTCCTCATCTGTGACTTTAAATCTCACAAATGTTTATTAATTTTTCATTAATTTGACTAACTCTCATGTGCATATTTTGTTCTCGTAATTGTGACTTTACACTAAGTTCCATTCTGACATGGAATTATAATTTAGGGAATTAACGCCTGCATTTTAATTAAGTTGTCCCTCGGTTTGCAATGTGCACGTGGGCATTAGGGCCGGCCAGTTGAGTAAATCCCCAATAAAGTAGCAGTTGCAGCATGTTGTAGCATGCATGAATGTTATAGTGATTGCCTCACTTTACAGTCAAATGGTGTCAGAAAATGTATTTAAAAAAAAAAGTCTTATATGCCTGTAATTAAAGGACGAGCCCGTCTCAGATCTCCCATTAGCTGTCTTGCTCGGGTCAGGTTTGTTTGGCCTCTCAGGCAGGCAAGATCAGAATTTCATGCATAAGATGGCTCACGTCAGGGGGCCCTGCTTTTGAGCTGCCCGTTATGGATTTAACGATTTCCCTGGTGTGCACGGTGGCTTCAAACCCCAGGATCCGTGTAACGCTGCCATCTTGAACGCCTCCCATTGACCTTGGAGATTATTGCTGGACTAGGCAGCAGAAAAGTTATGCTATATCTTAGTCAGGAGCTGTCTTCTATCAATGAGATGCTGTGTTGGCCATCGATCGGTTCTATGCCAGGACACAGCGCTTGATTGATGCTTGGCGAGCAGCGGGCTGGCCTGGAGGACAGCCTTGGGAGAAAACAGAGGCACTCTGCTTTTCCAGCACCTAAAGTGTAATGGCTATAATGATGGAATGTGCATGGAGGCTCTTTGAGCTCCAAGAATCCCATACCCAATTACCCCTTTTTATTTTGTTTTACTGGTTGATTTGTTTGAGGTTTTTTATTGTTAAGAACAGATCTTTGAACTTTAGGCTTTCTGAGGCCTTGATAACCTGGTGTGTTTTAGACTCTTCATAAATACCTCATCAAGTCTTTTTCAGTGATGGAGGGCATAAATTATAAACTCGCTACAGCGACCTGTGTACCTCCTCATAAATATCCCTCTACCTTTCCCTTCCAAATGGTTTGGTCCTTGTTATATAATGTAATGAAACCAGCTTACACCCTTTCTTGAGAGCTGTCAGTCAGTTGTGGCACCAAGTAATGCGTTGCATTATCAAGGTCCTCCAGGGGTCCTTGTCAAGACACTTGAACTAAATAAAATACACTTACGAAGAACAGCGGGTCGAAGTAAGGCTGTTGCACCATTCAGAACTGAATTCAGAATGCCTTTTAAAATCTAGTTCAATTCCTGAATTTAACTAAAAATAATAGTTGGAATTTGAATTAAATTCAGAATATAAATTTAAATTTGATTACAATTGGAAAAAAGGATGGATGGATGGATGGATAGATAGATAGATAGATAGATAGATAGATAGATAGATAGATAGATAGATAGATAGATAGATAGATAGATAGATAGATAGATAGATAGATAGATAGATAGATAGATTGTGGATGGATGACAGATAGGTATGTGAATGAATGGATGGATAGATAGTTAGATGATAGAATAGAAGTTGTTTATATTTATCCACTGTTGCTGTTTATGGGTTTGAATGCCTTTTTTGGCAGATCATGTTGATGTATTTGTTTAGAAGTGCATCTGTGAGTTTTCTGGGCCTGAAACATCAAACGCATTCACTGTCATTGGCTGATTTTGAGCCTGCATGAATTGTAGTGATTTTTTTTAACTGGGATGAGATGTAACATTGAAATCCCTTTGTGGTGCCAGTCAGGATGTGTCACAGTCATTTAATTTGCCAAAGCCTCCAGCTCTGGCACAATTTCCAGACATATTAAAGATCTAAAGATCACTTCTTTTTATCTTTGAATGTTTGTGCGTGTTTGTTCTGTGTGTGTGTGTGTGTGTGTGTGTGTGTGTGTGTGTGTGTGTGTGTGTGTGTGTGTGTGTGTGTGTGTGTGTGTGTTGGTCCTGCCTGACCCTGGTCTTGTTAAGGGAATGCCTCCGTGTGGTCAGTTCACAGGAGAACACAGGTTGTCAGGTCAGGCCCAATCAATCAGCTTTGATCTTTAATAGACCCTCTCCCCAAGCTCCTCAATTAGACCTCCTGTGCTGGATTTTCCAATACAAGGTATCCTGAGGCTAGCAAAGGGATCACACTATTTGTGACTTACACACAAGCACACACATACACAGCCACATTCACCCACACACATTCAAAAGCACTTCCTCTATTAAGGACATCCAATGTGGCTGTTTATATGTGTGCGTTTATCATGTGTTCTAAATCAGTAATGTAATGTAATGTATAGCAGTATTTCTCAACTGGTCGCATGTCGGATCTGGTCACAGAGAGTGGGGGCAAAGACAATGATAAATGAAAATGATAGATATAAATTATGATAAATATGATAGTTTATATATTTACACAACTGTTTAAATGTTGGGGTCAGTAAGGTTTTTATTTTAAGATAAAACAAATTGATTCTGTTATTCAGCAATTATGAAATTAATCAAACGAATCCTGGAAAACCACAAAAATATTAAGCAGTATAAAAATATTACAACTGATTTTTTTTAAACATATGTGACCCTGGATAACAAAATCAGTCATAAGGGTAAATTTTTTTTTAAATGAGATGAAATAAAATAAGTAAAAAAAAATCACCTTTTAAAGTTGTCCAAATGAAGATCTTGCATATTACAATTCAAAAATTAAGTTTTGATATATTTAACAAAATATCTTCATGGAACATGATCTTTACTTAATATCCTAATGATTTTTGGCATTAAAAAAAAATCGATAATTTTGACCCATACACTGTATTGTTGGCTATTGCTACAAATATACCTGTGCTACTTATGACTGGTTTTGTGGTCCAGGGTCACATATAATGATAATATATGATAATAATTCTCAGTATTACCATTTTTACTTTTTACTTTTAATCAAATACATTCAACTTTGGTGAGCATAAGAGACTTATTATTTATAAAAATAAAAATTGGTAGTATGGTAGTATTTATAGAATATTAGGCTAATACTAATGTAAAAGATGGTGTAGTGTTTCTTTCGTGTATTAATTGAGTAAATTCTCACCTCTGTTGTTTGTGCAATTTAGATAGTGGGAATATTGATAAATTCAATATATAGTACAACCTGGGTCGTGAAGCAAAGCTAGTAAACCAGTCATTGCAAATTAATAGTTATAAAATGCAATAAGAAACCACTTTTATCTGTTACATACTAAAAATAGAGAGCAGCAACATTTCATCTAAAAAACCCAGGCAAACTATATGCTATTCTATGGTTTTAAAAATCAATAAAAAAGAATAGTTTAAACGTGCATAAAAAGCTTTTTATTTGCCTTTATTGGCCATTTTGGATTTTATGTCTATATTTGTCGGAGTGTTGCAACTGTTATTTTATTTTAATGCACAATGAGCTGCACAATAGTTCTAAAAATGCAATCTAAATTAAGTTTAGTGCTTATCATTACCATTGTGATTATATTGTCACACACTATTTACATCCCTAATCCAACCAGTAGCGATTAGATTCAATATGTGCTTTCATCACCTTACAACATTTCTCAGTTACTGTCATCCTCAGAATTCTCTCTCTCTCACACACACACACACACATACAGACAGTAAATGAAAACTGACAGAGGAGTTTGAACTCGAAGCCTCTGTGACTCTTGACTCCTGGGAATCTTCTGGCAGCTATGGGTGACAAAACAGAGCAGATCAAGAAACGAGCGGCACATTTCCAGTCTTCTTGAGGAAAGAGTCCTCAGCAGCATACAGACTACACTTGCAGCTAGCTTTATTTCTTTCTTGGTGTTTTCTCTCCCTCTAAATCAAGTTGCAGCACTTGCTATACACTATAAATGAATCAAGTCTGGGAAGGTGCTTTTTGATGCTTTTGAGTGATTGTTGGGGAGCGATACAGTACGGCTGTCAGAAATATGTCTCTTTTTCTCTGTAGCCATCCATTTCAGCTACATGGATATGTCTGTTTGCTTATGTGTTGTGCATTCTCGCTTCATCATGTGCCAGAGGTCTTTTTTATTGGAAATGGCATGAATATGTGTTTAAAGGGATAGTTCACCCAAAAATGAAAATTCTGTCATTAATTACTCACCCTCATGTCATTCCAAACCCGTAAAACCTTCGTTCATCTTCAAAACTGAAATTAATGGGTGCTTGGGGCAAAAATGCCACCAAATTGGACAAAAATCTATGAAGGATGTCACGAATAAAGTGAAAATGAAAGGAAAAGTGTCAATTGCGGCATTAAGATCTGCTAATGATGCATCAAATTATGCGTTTTTACAGCGTTCCGCATTATATCCAATCACACACGATTCTGTTGAGCTTATGAATGCAATGGCCAATCAAAGGCATTCAGATGAGTCATCGCTGAAACACCAAGTTCTTTGCTTGAGTTTTTTTATATAATTTGTTACACTGTTATTAGTAACTTACAATGTTTTTATTCAATTATAATCACCTTATACACAAATTCAGTCATATTAAAATAAAATTCTGTATAGTGTATTTAAATAATTTCGCATTTCTTATAAATATATAAAAGGTCTATATATAGCCATGTTTTTTAATATATTTTTTAATCATTTATTTAATGTAAACATTTTTTCCTTTAGCTCCATCAAAACTATATCCAGGTCGTTGTTGTAATTCCGAAATAAAAACTAAAAATGCAGTAGCAGGGACAGCGAGAGTCTTATTGGGCTGGTCGTTTGCTCTGCTCGTTTGAGATGTTTGGTCACTGATCAAAGCAGCACTCGTCCATGCACACAAATCTGAAGCAAGTGCAGAGATACAGAGAGAGCGAGAGAGCATACAGGAGGGGGCTTTCCAGCTGTCTCTGGTAGCATGCCAGTGGGATGACATGGGGCTCTGAAGTGTTGGGAGGGGAGCTGGCTAGGGACGAACCTGCGGAATGGCACACTGGAGATATGCAAAACGCTAATGATCCTCGCCCTCCCCCTGCCGGGACGGTTCTCTCTGCCAGGCCGCTCCAAGTGGTCC
>JAFVLL020018780.1:0-20448 GCA_021397915.2 Tor tambroides
TTTATTGTTTTTACTGGAGATAATAAAATTCGTGTCTTATCTCCATCCTGCCACTAGAGGTCACTCGATGACCAACAAACAGGCTACTATGTTTACGAAATTACAGTGTTTACAAAACTGACAAAATAGGTTTTCTATGTGCTTGTGTACAAATGATTGTTTCTTTTCTGTGGTTTCCTCAAAAAAAGTACATCCATCTCCTTGTTTCCGTTTCTTGTCTAATCTCTCTCCTATATGTTGCTGGTTCATTAATATTCAACATACGATTAGCATACTGGGCAGAAATGCAAATTTAAAAAGTACTAGTATCTATTAAGTTCAGGATATCTCTGGTCTAAAAAGTTACTAGTAACTAAAAAATAAGAACTAGTTCTATTTTTTCTTAACAAGAAAAGTATAATTAAATACTAGTCACTATTGGAATAAGTACTAGTATCTAATAAATAAGAACTAGTATCTAATGAATAAGTACTAGTAACTTTACAAAAGACACTAGTACCTAAAGAATAAACACTAGTAGCTAAAGAATAAGCACTAGTACCTAATAAGTACTAGTACTTAATGGAAAAGATACTAGTATCTAAAAAATAAGTACTAGTAGCATGAAAATAGATACTAGTACGGCTTATAGAATAAATGTTAAAGCGGCTTTCCATACTGGTTCTGTGTTTGAGATATACGCAAAACAGGTGTGTCTGGTTTTGACCCATGTAGCTATAGCAAGTCATCTTGTACTATAAGAATAACCCCATACATAATAATTTCAAAATAGCCTACTGCTTCATGAAGCTTTTAAATCTTTATGAATCTTTTGATTCAAATCAGTGGTTAAACAGGTTAAACTCACCAAGTCACATGATAAAGCAAACGAGCTTCGTTACGTCATACTGTTGCTTAAACAGCGGGGTTAAGTTAGTTTTGTTATCGCTGAATGTGTCAGGAATATCGAAAACAAAACTAACTTAACCCCGCTTTCAAAACATGTTTTTGTTGTTGTTGTTGTTGTTGTTTTTAACAAACATTTCAAAATTCAGGTGGTTCGTCGCTATAGTGGCTTTGATGTGAACCTGAATGAGTTTTAACTGAACACCGTTCAGTTTTTAAAATGTAGTGGTTTTTTTAAAAATTAATTTTATGTATTATTTAATACTTATGCGTTTATAATACAAAAATGTAAGTGATATTAAATGCTTCTTCTCATTAACCTACTTTGTCAAGCCCTCCCTAAAAAAAAGCATAGGCCTATATAACCCAGATAACAGGCCTAAATAAATATTTTTTTAATCAGGTTAGATATTATTGATTATTTAAAATCGTGTTTCCTTTTTTGTAAATTACATTTCATTGATTACACTCTATTTAACACTTTGCAAATGGTTTGTAAAAGGTGTCATTACTGTTTGGCCTTAGTTTTCGTTACATATTTACACTGTTTTGACCAGGAGCAGACGCCAGCCTGTGGTTTTCGAACGCTTCAAATCAGTGAATCATTTTGCGAAGCAATTGATTCAGTTGATTCAGAGTGCCGAAAAGACACACACACACACACACACACACACACGCATGCAAAACGTGTGACGAAAAAACGAAATCTTTCGAAACTTCGAATCGGTTAGCTTCGCAAATGATTCATTGTTTGCAAGAGAAAAAAATATGTATTTCCACAAATTCATTTACACTTTCCACAGAGATGTATAGGGAATATCTTTCAACAAATCGAGAAAAAAAACACCATATTAAATAACTGCAAGGTTTGATTATAAAGCACTGAAGAAGAGCAAAATAAAGGCCAAAATAAACATGGACAAATAGTAGGACTTGAGCAGATGTCTCCATTTCCTTTATTTTATTTTATTTAAAAAAAAATCTCATTACTGTCTAGGAGGAACAGTCAGTGGATCTCTTTGTGATATTTCTTTACTATGAGTTTTGTGTGTGTGTATTTTTTTTAACCATCTAGACTTGTGAGATATTGTAAAGACTAAACTTGTCACATTGTCCTCCATTTGAATGGCTTTGCATGTATTTTTCTGCAGGGTGCGTGGGTAGAGAGAGTGGTCCAGGACAAGGTCAGGCAAATTGGGGTGTATTTGCACATTGCACTGACAAACACACCATTAACCATTATCAGACTATCTAACAAACAGAAAAAATGCCAACAAATCAGGGTGAAAGTCCCCCTGAGCACTGTATTTAAACATCTCCGTCAAAGCATCTGTCACTTAGAAGACATCAGCATTCGTCGTACATCACAGGCGATCTCATTGATGCAGCCATGCTTATGAGCACATTATGGGGTGTTGTGAGCTCACTAACGAGCCTGTTTTACGCTGGGATACAGGTCATGGTGCCATGTCTTCCTCCAGCTCCTCTTTCCACTGCTGTTATTAATACTGATGAGGTAAGAGACTTGAAAATCCTTTATTCCTTAGCCTTATCTTATTTGTGTGTGTGTGTGCGTGCGTGCGTGTGTGTGTGTGACATATGCATACAGTCAAACCAAAAATTAGTGAGACACCAGATATAATTTTTGATATATTTTTTTTACTAGTGTGTGTAGGACACTATAGTTAATTTATGTAAGTGAGGATAGCAAAATAAAGTAAACTGTGACATATTATACCCAAAAATTCTTCATACAGTGGACTACCAGTAAAACTGATAAAAAATTTGGGACCAAAAATTGGATTTGACACTTTGACCTGACCACGTTATCAAAGTTATCTGACATTATCAAGATGAATTTGTTCTGACACAGTTTAACACTTGAGCAAATAAACTATAGCAAATAAACTGTGATAATGTGAGAAATTTTAAAGGTGCCTGAATAGATTTTGGTTTGACTGTATATATATAGTACACTGTATATATATATATATATATATATATATACACACACACACAGTAGTCAACATTTGAAGTGGATCAAAACCTTTCATCAAAGTTGTCCTAAAACCAAAACAATACCCTTTCTTTTCCTAGGACAACTTTGATGAACTCTTTTTGATCCACTTCAAATGTTGACTACTGTATGTTTGTGTGTATATATATATATATATATATATATATATATATTAGACACACACACACACACACACAATATGATAAATACTGTTTTTCTCACAGGCCAACTTTGGAGACCTTCTGTAAATTAATTGATGTACAAAAAGGTCTCTCTAGCTTTAAAAAAATGTTTAGTGACTATTTGCTCATAAAATGTCTATTAATTGTGTGTTTAGTGGGTAATGAAACCATGACCTTAATGTTGCGAGTAACAGGAACACTGCAGCGCAGTAATGTCAACAAACTTAGTCTTTGCTTTGTGGAAGAGTCCAGAGTTGTTTGTAAAATACAGATTGCTGAATTTCACTCATGAACTCATATCAGTTAAGTGGCTAATTAGTTAATTATAAGAAATATTTTCATCCATTATATATGTATTAAAAAATTCTTCTTGTGCAGTATATGGGCTCTTGGTATTTTGTGGCAGCAGCTGCATGGGAAGAAAATGATCTTAAGTCCTTCAAGACCACCGACAGCTCTATTCTTCACATTCAGAAAGGTGCTGATGACACCCTGATGGTGACTGAAACCTCTCGCGTGTAAGTGGAATACTGCACGCACACACACACACACACATACTTGTTTATACTACTTTGTGGGGTCCTAATGTCCCCACAAAGACAGCAAAAACAGAAATATTCTATAAATATAGATATTAAGAAATATACTACTTTGTGGGGCCCTTTAGTTGGAACTGTTTATTTACTATATGTGAGGTTTTCAAGCATATCAAATCTTTTTGTTTATCACAGTGGAGATCAGTGTCAGAAAAATACTTGGAGCTACTTTGCTTTGTCTGTGACAGACCCATTCTTGTTCAGATCAGGTAAGAACTGATGTACAGTCTGAAACACAGTAATTCAGCACTGACTTACCATGCTTTACACTATATAATGGATTCATATCAAGCAATATTCTTCCACGAGATCCATTCGTAATATTCATAATCATATTATTATTAGATATCATTTCAAAAGATAAATGATCTCTTGTGATTTCATTTTCTTTTTAAAATGTATCACTGTGTGAGCAGAT
Source organism: Tor tambroides (assembly GCA_021397915.2). Classification (NCBI taxonomy): domain Eukaryota; kingdom Metazoa; phylum Chordata; class Actinopteri; order Cypriniformes; family Cyprinidae; genus Tor; species Tor tambroides. Next base: position 4,099 of record JAFVLL020018780.1, read on the forward strand.
TTCGATACTATTGCGCTGATCTGGGATGGCAAGCTCATAAACTGCCCTTCGTGCATCATAATACTGTTTGTGGATGAAGACGAGGAAGCCAGTGCTATGCTGTTTGGTCAGTATCATGTTTGATCATTGTATTCTTTCATCTACATGATCAGAGCAACATGTTAAACTGGACCGAATGAAAACATTCGATTTAGTGTGCACCCTCCCATGAAACATTAAAGTATAATTTCTGTATATTTTATGCATGTAAAGTCACCATTGCAAAGTGACTCAGTTACACAACAGACTTATATTCATAATGAATATGTGTCTGTCTTCCATTGCAGCTCGTAATGAAAATACACCAGATGAAGTGATACAGGAATTTAAGTCAAAAATGGAGTGTGTTTATATGGAAGACTTCTTAAAGGCACCTCTGAAAAATGGTTTGTGTCTGACACATTTGATTCTTGATCATGTAACTTCAGTAAAACAAAGACTGGCAAAAATGATGTGTGAATGTAATTCCGTAGTTTATGTAAAACTTAATTATCCTATCTGTATCATTTATTTCAGGTTATTGTAAACTTGACGAGGCTGCATAAACACAGGTGGTAAGTGCAAACACTGTGTTTCTAAATTCTTTTTACTGAAAATTACATTTTTTAATACTTTGCATAATTTCTCACTCCTAAAGGTCATGAGCGGATGCGAGACCTTCACGCTGCAGATCTACAATAAATTACTGAACTAATGGAAATTAGGATTCACTGTTCTTTGATTGGTGATTGACCGATTAAATAAGATCAGTTCTTCAATAAAACAGTTTGTTTTGTGAGTTTGTAACTAACAAAATTCACAAAACTACTATTTTGTATTAATATCATCATAATGTCCTAGTGTCATGAAACAAGTGTCTGAGATGGTGAATACACAGATATCTCACAGCTACAGGTCCAGAGGCACAAAATACATATTAAACACACAAAGCCCAGCAGAGAATATAGTGAAATATATTAAATGTAAGAGCAGATAATAAAAATAAAATAAAATAACGACAACAATCAGTTGCAGTGATTCTGATCCGGTATGAATTTTAAAAGCAATAATATTAAAGAATATCTGGCTAAAAGAGAACGTGTTTGATTAAAGCAAAAACTATTACATTTATATATAAAACTTTATTATTGAAAATGGACAATACAGGGTTTATTCAAAATACACTGTAAAACTATTAACCTTATAAAACACATCTGTTTTAAGGCCTATGATTTCTTTAATATTTTCTAACATGGCAAATTATGTTTGTGCAAATTACATAAATGCATTTCCTTTTAAGATTATATTTTACAGTCTATACATGAACCACAAAAATTTCACATTTTACTTTCACATGCATTGGAATAATATATAATTGTGACAGATTGTTAAATGCAGTCATCAAAGCTCAAAGGCAGGGAAATAATTTAATATTTTATATAATAATTTGCCTGAGTAATTTTGTAACAGATTACTGATCAAACTGGAGATGTGCCACTTTAATTTTACAACATGCTTTGGCGTGGTTACATCCAATCCTAATATGTCAATGGTTTAAAGCCATCATATTGGAATCACCTTGCATTTTAACTCTGTACCCAATGACTTATTAATCATATAATTTGAAAAACATTAATAAATAAAAACACATTTATTTTCTGCATTTTTTTCAACATTTATTATCCAATTTCTGAAGGGATATAATGGACTAACTGCTAACATCCCTAATCAAACTGATTGTATTTTTGGTTGTATTAACAATAATTCTTATTATAAATATAGCTGCAAGCAGCAATTATAGGACCAAACACAGCAACAAAAATATTATTTAAATGTTTTGTAAATCTGATTGGACATAGTATTCCTGATAAGGATTTAAGGACATGCACTTTAATGTCCATAAATAGAATTACTTCTAACTTTCGCCCAATAGGTGGCGTCGTCAGTCCTTTAATATTACATTGTCATGAACAGTTTTTCTGAGAAACGGCTTAAATCTTTTCAGCATCCTTGCCTTTCAACTTTCTGTGCTTTTCAGTAAATATTGACTATTTTATAGAGCAATATTCAGTCTTGTTTCATTGCTCATGGGCACTAGAAAAACATTTTCAGTAAACACTGAAGACAATACACTTCATATAAACACATTAGACATCTATTGGCTACGATAAATGCATTTGAATGTTTCACTTATTCACCTTGGCTTAGTCTCAAACATGTTTGAATTCAGATTTTTAGGCTTAAACGTCTAAAATTGAAATGCTCCTACTTTAAACACTTTATTTTATCCTTGCTTTGCTTTTGTTTCCTCATGAATGTCATTATCTTCAAAAAGAGCTGCCTTTAAAAAAACTCCACCTCTCCTTCAAACTTACTCTTTGCAGGAAAATGTTTTCATCATCCTAATAAAAACATCAGAAATTAGCCATTCCCTTCAGAGGATACAAGTTCAGTTGCACTTAAAGGGATAGTTCACCCAAAAATGAAAATTCTGTCATCATTTACTCACCCTCAAGTAGTTCCAAACCTGTATGAATGTCTTTGTTCTGCTGAACACAAAGGAAGATATTCTGAAGAATGTGGGAAACAGAGCAGTTCTGGGGCACCATTGACTTCCATAGTATTTTTTTTCCTGCTATGTTAGTCAATGGTGCCCCAAAACAGCCTGGTTACAAACTTTCTTCAAAATATCTTCCTTTGTGTTCGGCAGAACAAAGAAATTCATACAGGTTTGGAACTACTTGAGGGTGAGTAAAGGATGACGGAATTTTCATTTTTGGGTGAACTATCCCTTTAATGAATTTTGGTCATATTGTACAGACACTGCTTTCTACTCACAGTTTACTCAGTTTCTGTGAGAGCAGTTGCCTTGTATGAACGTGACAATATTACACACTTATTATACAGTAAATTGAGAACATGTTCTCCTTTGGCATCACTAATCCCTGCAAACAGGATTTAATTGTCTTAATAAGTACCTGTGAAATAAGAGCTTTAAATCCTATTTCAAATGCAATGCTTTTATAATAAATCTAATTATTGCGCTCCTGATAGCAGCACTTTGTGCTTAAAAATTCAGCCCTCTCAAATCACACAGCACAGATATGTGACTTTAACCCTGGAAAATGGTAATAACACTCCTGTTTCTTATAACAAAGGCACTTGACATATATGAGGCATCTGTGCAAAGCTGAACTGGCACTTCTTTTGCTACAACTTCTGAAAAGTTAAAGATTTCCTGCAAAGTCATTATATTAAACTAGGTTTTGCAGGAAGTATTTTTTAAAATCTGAATAGACAAACTGGGCAATCACACATAATGCCCTGGTCACCATGTTGAAGAGCCTAACCAAGCCAAGCTGATGCATTTACAAACACTACTGACACATTTCACTTCTATCTCCACTGACTCAAAGAATCCCTCATAATGCAATCCAGTCTTTCATTTAGGAACATTAATCAAATTCTTAAACATTTATAGAATGATCATTCTTCATTGATATGTCCATCTATTTAAAAAAATTCATGCTTATCTTAGCACATAAAATTTCCTGTGACAGTCATCTGCCATCACTGGTTCTGTCACTCTTCAGTAATTATTATATTCAGAACTCTTTATCTGCTCAGTGAAAACACCACTACAAAAACTGATCTATAACTAATATGTAACGCTGATGCAGGATGTGTGTCCAGTCCACACACTCAGTTCCTCCGGCCTCCTCTGGACAGACTTTAAACAGATGTGTTTATGTGAGTGTGTTTCCTCCTCACTCGTTTCTGGAGGTGATGTCCTGATGAAGAGACACAATATGGATGTTAAATTCTTTATTTAGTCCCATTTTTGTCTATGCATACAGAAACTTCATAAAGTCAGGAGTCTATTATTAATCTGTACTCAGAATCTCACCTCAGTCTTTGCTCTCCTCCAGCGCACTGCAGTTCCAGGTTTAGACATACCTGAGAGAGAGACAGAGAGAATGATTTTACAATATTTGACTCATAAAATAGTAGAGAAGTTAGGTTTCTAACATAACTGTTGACCGCCCACCCTAAATCTAATTGGTTTATGGGAGTGTTTTCCTATAATGTTGTTTAACAAGGAAACATATATGCAGTCAGGTCCATATATATTTGGACACTGACACAATTTTCATAATTTCGGCTCTGTATGCCACCAGAATAGAGTTAAAATGAAACAATCAAGATGAAATTGAAGTGCAGACTTTAAGCTTTAATTCAAGGGGTTGAACAGAAATATAACATTACATGCTTAGGAATTACAACCATTTTTGTACACAGTCCCCCCATTTTCAGGGGCTCAAATGTAATTGAACAAATAAACCTAATCATAAATAAAATGTTCATTTTAAATATTTTGTTGAGAATCCTTTGCAGGCAATGACTGCCTTAAGTCTGGTACTCATGGACATCACCAGAGACTGGGTTTCCTCCTTTGTGATGCTTTGCCAGGTCTTTACTCCAGCTGACTTCAGTTTTTGTTTGTTTGTGAGTCTTTCTGCCTTTAGTTTTGTCTTTGGCAAGTGAAATGCATGCTCAGTCGGGTTGAAATCAGGAGATTGACTCAGCCATTCCAGAATATTCCACTTTTTTTTACATTTAAAAACTCCTGGGTTGCTTTTGCTGTATGTTTTGGGTCCATTTGTACTATGAAGCGCAACTTTGCTGCATTTGACTGAATCTGGGCAGAGAGAATATCCCTATACACTTCAGAATTCTTCTGGCTGCTTCTGTCCCCTGTTACATCATCACTAAACAGCAGTAACCCAGTGCCACTGGAAGCCATGCAAGCTCATGCCATCACACTGCTCCACCATGTTTCACAGATGATGTTGTATGCTTTGCATCATGAGCTGTTCCAAGCCTTCACCATACTTTTTTCTTCCCGTCATTCTGGTACCAGTTGATCTTAATTTTAGCCATCCAAAGAATGCCAATTTCCAGAAGTGGTCTGGTTTTTTTCTATGTTTTTTGGCAAAGTCTAATCTGACCTGGTTTACACCTTGTGGTGAACCCTCTGTATTTGCTCTGGTGAGGTCTTCTCTTGATTGTAGACTTTGACAGTGACACGCCTACCTGCTGGAGAGTGTTCTTCACTTGGCTGGATAATGTGAAACGGTTTTTCTTTACATGGAGAAGATCATTCAATCATCCACAACTGTTGTCCTCTGTGAACATCCAGGCCTTTTTATGTTGCTGAGCTCACCAGTGTGTTCTTTTTTCTCTCAGAATGTACCACACTGTTGATTTGGCCGCTCCTAATGTTCCTGCTATCTCTCTGATGGATTTCTTTTGTTTTTGAAGCCTAACGATTGTCTGTTTTACTTGCATGCAGAGCTCCTTTGACTGCATGATGTGGGTTCAGAGTAACAGCTTCCAAATACAAATGGCACACTTAGAATCAACTCCAGACCTTTTATCTGCTTAACTGATGTAGAAAAAAATGAAGGAATAGCCCACAACAGTCCATGAAACAGCTTTTGAGTCAACTGTCCAATTACTTATGGTCCCTTGAAAAAGGGGGTAGGTACATATTAAAGAGCCGTAATTCCTTAATCTTTCCTCCAATTTTGATGAGAACAGCTAAAATAGTAAAAATTGTGCCTGTGTCCAAATATATATGGACCTGACTGTATAATAGTATGTGTATATATATATATATATATATATATATATATGAAGAGTTTATTTGCAAAAACAGATAACTCCATTTTTAAAAATGTTCATTAATTATGTTTTTTATTCTGCATTCCAGTTAATATCAATCACACTGCAGTCAGGTTGTTTTGATTAAATAATAATAGCTCAAAAAATATAGCTAACTAACACAATACAACACAATAAAAACATGTTAACACAATAAAAAACATGATTTTTGAAATTTTGTAAAAACTGAGTTTTGTAAAAACTGTTTTTGCAAATAAACTCTTCATATATATACATATATATATATATATATATATATATTAACTTTATTATATGTTATTTATCTTATTGTGCATGATTGGAACAATTTAACAAAATAAATAAATCTTTGAAACTTTAAAAATATAATAACTTTTCAGTCTCTTTCCCATAAACATCTGATTCAACTCACCTTTGAGTGTAACTCACTTTTACCAATCAAATGTGGATGAATAGAATTTACAAAGTCCCATGCTACGTTTTTTTTATCATTGATGTATATTTTACATTCAAGAATATGTCAGATTATGTAAGTATAATAGTGTCTATGCTTGCTATTTTACTTGATTTGTTTACTCACATATAGATGAAAGCAGAACCATGAATGCCACTGCTGCAGAAACACCTCCCAGCAGCCACCTGTGAGGATTATGATGTCATTAATCTATGAGAAAAAAGCTCCGCCCATTTTCACAACAAATGAGTCACACAGACAGAATTCTCGCTGCTGTGTCCAAAATCACATACTCTCTGAACAGGTACTTCTTCTGAATAAGCAATTACTTTGTGGGGAAAAAAACAGAATTACGAGAAAAAGTCGAAAAAGTCGAAAAAGAAAAAATTGGGAGATAATTTTTTTTTAAATAATTATTTTTTTATTGCGTGGCGGAAACAGGCATACTTTTTCGCCTACTATATAGTAGAGAAGTGTGCAATTTCGGATACAGCCTCTCTCTCACACACGAGTACATAGACATTTTCATTACCCAGAGAAGATGGCAATGCAGAGGCACAAAGTTAGGATGAGAAGAAGGACTTTCAAGAGCACAGTTTCTGAAACAAAAATAATCAAAATAGTTTCCAGCTGTTTCTATTTTTACATTTTCATCAAAAACTCATAGGCAAGGAGCTGTTTCATTGAGATAGGTATAAACGGAGGTTGGAGCCAGCTCCAAATGGGCAGGTCAACTCCAAATGGGTGGGACTTGTTAATATTGCCTACACCAAACCCAACCCTAAACCTACCTTCCCACTTGGAGGTCTCCCAACCTACTTGCGGTGTAAGTCCCTCCCACTTGGAGGTCTCCGGGCTGCAGCGATATATACTTGGTTTCATTCGCCCTTTCTCACCTGATGTCTTGCTGGATGAGCTATAACTATTGAGATGACACATGGATGGAGGAGGGACATCCAGGAGGCCGCTCACTGATTGGCTGAATTGTTCATGGGCCGAGCAAGACTCACATGGAGGCTCCTCCTCTTCTAGCTGAGTCTGAGGAGGCATTTTATCAGGGGAGGAAACAGGATCTGTGGGATCTATAAAGAAACACATCTTCACAAAAACTGAACAGGCAAATATTTTAAACTAGCTGTTGAAATCCAAAACTAGAAGCCTTCTGACCATAGGTGAAGCTGATGGGTGCGTTTGTCTCATAGCTGTTGTCCAGCTCCTCCCATGATGATGACTGGAGGGAAGTGATGGGGTCAGATCTTCTAAATACACTTCCTTCCAGCCAGGATTGGCATGATTGGCTCACATCACTAAGAAGACTGGCCAGTGATCTTTTTGCCCGGCGCTTTCGTCTGAATATTCTAATAAGCATACACACACAAAAAGGGTTTATTATTCTGTGAAATTCAAAGTTGCTTTTTAACCCTGAGAGACACAGGCAATGATATTCATGAAATATTCTTTTTTGCACCATTATATATGAAACAGATAACTCTGTTTTTAAAAATGTTCAAAAATCATGTTTTTTTATTTGCATTCAAATTAATATCAATCAAAATGCAGTTGGGTTGTTTTGATTAAATAATAATAACTTTAAAAATACAGCTAACTAACACAATAAAACAATAAAAACATGATGACACAATAAAAAAACATGATTTTTGAAAGTTTTTAAAAACAGAGTTTAGTTTTTGCAAATAAACTCTTCATATCTCTGTAGGAAGCCATTAGTTATAATAACTATTTTGTTTAGGCAAAATTTTCATCAAGGTATAATTTGGAAAAACGCTGAAAAAATTGCAACTCTGGGCAAAATCTCACCACTATTTTTTGATACAGTATGTGAAAGTTGAATTCACAACAAAAATGTATTTGAAAAATAATATATTTCAACCAGTAAAAATGCAGTCCTGAAAAGTACCACTTAAATTAAAAATAACATATGTTGTTATATCACTGAGACGATTTTAAAACACCTGAAAAACACCAGAAAAAAATTTAATGGAATAATTTTTGTACCATTCACTGAATAAACTCCACTGTGTTAGAACAACAGAAAAAAGTTTGACCCATAATGCCCAGAATTTCATTTTTGCTAGGCTTAGAAAATGGTTTCAAATTTATATACATTCAAAATTTCAGTGCAGACTTTTTTTTATTTTTTTTTATCACAAAGCATACAGAAATAAAATAAAAAATACATAAAATACATACATACATATATATATATATATATATATCAGATGTAAAACACTTAGATAAACTTAAAATAAACACATTTGTTCTACAAGTGCTAAAATTGATTTATTTACAGTTTAAAAATGTAACATTTTTTAGCAAGCTAAGGCAGTTAATATGCCTAAAATATATTATGAATATAGTATAGTCACACTATAGAATATAAACAGGTGTTACTGTATAGTGTATAGTGCATAGCACAGCTGGAATGAAATAAGACTGAGTCATTCATACTCAATGCACACAAACAACAACAAACACTGCAATAAATCTCACCGGACAAGATTCTCTTTGTATGAGACGCTGGTGTGTGAGGGAGTCAGGGTGACGTTACCCTCGTCATCTGTGGTAAAACTGTCCTCTGTCAGAACATAATAACCATTGGCTAGTAGGCGGGGACTTCGCCGGCAAGCGCACACGGAGCCTGTCAGTGGATTGGTGGAGAAACACTTGAAGGAGGAGTCAGAGAAGTGGGAAATGTCAAGACTGAAGGAGAGAAACAGCATTAATGTACACACACATTTTTTATGGATGCACAGACAAGCACTACACATGTACTTAAAGAAAATTACAGGAAAAGCTTATAAATATATGTTGCTGCCGTTTGTCTACACTCCTGTACCTGTGACAAATATATTCAGCCTCCTGCCTCCTGGTCTTAACTGGAGAACCTATGGCAAACATCTGGTCAGGTCAGTCTTATCAAAGAATGTGTGCACAAGATAGAGGAAGAATATGAGAGAGAGATGTGATATGAGAGCATACATACTTGTAACCGCTCCTTTGAAGAAGAAAGCCATGGCTCACGCTGCTATCAAACCTGTAATAATAAACACAAAATAACATTCTGCTCAAAGAAATTGATAGTACATAATTCTATTATTTCTTTTTCTTTCTTCATATTGATTTTCTTGAATAATTCCTTGCACCAAATTAAGGTCATGCAACATGAAAAACATACTATAACAAAGCAAAATAAATATAAATGATTATGATTTCTGTATAAACCAGTAATGATGAATGTACATAACAACAATTATTATTATTATTATGATTATTATTATTATTATTTTTTTTTAAATAATTTCTTGCTTCACATTAAGGTCACGCAAAAACAAAAACAACAAAAAAAACATCAATAAGTTAAGATAAAATTAAAGCAAAAATAAATATATATTGATATATGTATATAAACCAGTAATAAATGGAGATTGTAAAGAATGAAAAAGACACAATGATACAAGGTCAGTAACACAAGATCATTTGCATTCTGGAAGCAGGGCCAAATGAACAATATTCACAGATCCATGATTTATCTGCTATAGAGCTAAAGAACCATTGATGAAAAACAATGCAAAAGATGGAACTATACAATTGTACTTTAAATCCTTAAAATTATCACTGTTGAAGTCTTAATCAGATGTACATTTGTACAGTATAAAATGCTTAAGAATTAAATACGCAATATAGATTGAAAATAAAGTAAATTTTAAAATGATCCTACACTGAGAAATGGAAATGGAATTATAATGTAATGGATTTCTAAAGAAACTAGGTCAAATGAGAGGAAAGACTGTCTCCTTAGGTATTTCTTGTTTTTTCCCTGTTAATATTTATTTATTTAAAATAGAGCAAACGTTCAAAATAAACATATTTCATGAAATAAAATGAATCATTTGATGAAAAATGGGGAGGGGTATCTGACAGAATGTAAAGGGAGTGGGATGGGGAGGGGGATCAGGAAGCCATGCTGATCCAAATGGGGATGATGCTGGCAAAGTAGGTGGAGACCACATACTGTACTTCCTGTTAACCACTTCTTGGCTGGAAATAAACTGATTGGCTGAACAGAGCGTGGTGTGTGTGTGTGTGTGTGTGTGTGTGTGTGTGCGCGGCAGCTGCTATCAGAGAAGCAGTGGAGACTAACGGCAAAGAAAGAGGGAGTACAATAACACATGCTCTCTCTTTCTCTCTCTCTCTCTCCCGCTCAAAGCAGCTTGTTTGCTTTTCTTAAAAATCTGCTCCCAGAGCGATCACATGACACACTTCAGTAACTTATGCTTGTGTTTGAACAGAAAGTCCCCAAAACCCTCACACTCATTTTCTGTAGCTAGACACACGAAATGACTACAAGATTAAGAAAAACATTTTTAGCATAACTGAAAGTTGCAAATACATAAAAAATAAGGAAAACAAACATGACATGTTGATATTGCAGCAGAGTGCAAGTGAAATGCTTAGCTGCAATATCAAAGCTCATTACAGAAATGCATGCCAACCACAAAACTGCACTCATGCATAGCAACACACAAAGAGAGCTAAAAATATAAACAATTTATCTCTATTGGCAATTATTTACCTATTTCTGTTACTTTCTTTCTTGTGTGCTCCTATTTAATAAGAAATTGTGATTTAACCAATATATGGCTGAAGAGAAAAAAAATATTTTGCAGCATAGGCTACTGTACAAATTTGCAAACGTGTGTTCATATTAATTCTACCCTGATGCAATTTCTATTTGTTTCGATTCTTTTAGTGGTTTTATGTTTTCTAAGATGTATCCATTTATTATAACAGATAAATTCAGTTCTTAAAAAATCTTAAAGTACTTTGGTAATTTTTATTAAAAAATAAAACGGTCTACCTTACAGTCTATGGTCTCCTTTCATAAATAATTGGACATATTAATAATAATAATAATAATAATAATAATAATAATAATAGATTATTTGAAATGGGATATCAGAATAATTTATCCTATTTTACTCAGAATAAATACTTGTGCGATATTTACACGAAATCTGGCGTCCTAGTTGTTTTCATGCTCTGAAGTCTGTTAGTTTAATTCTGCATTCAGACGCGACGCTCCTCGAGTCTTTGTTGCGCGGCCTGAAGCAGAAACGAGTTGCGCGAAATACATTCACCCACATATCGAGCTGTGAGTTTATACTGTATACGATAATCGTATAATTTAATAAATCTAAAATCTCCCAGTGTATAAAGATAATATAGGCTATAAAGTGATTATACCGAAGCGTAAAGCGATACTAACATCCGGTTTCCTTCGCCACATTCTTTAGCGCTGTATCTGCTCTGCATGTACTGCGCCAAACATATGAAACTACAAAGATTCAGAAACAAGAGAAAAACATCTTACCTAAACCGGGGAGAATGCGGATAACGGTAAGGATCAAGTCTGTCCGCTTACCTACAAACACTGACATGCATGAAGAACCACGCCTTCTGAGAGCGAGAGAGAGAGAGAGAGAGAGGGAGGGAGGAGGGGGCACTGTTCAAAACAAAACTTATCTGAAAAATACAGTAGTGCACCAGTAATGCAAACATATTTGATTAAATTTCACATACTTGTGAATGAAAATATGTGCACAAGTAGGAATGCATTAGTATTTATGATTAAGCATCGTTTAAAGGGATAGTTAGCCCAAAAATGAAAATTCTGTCATTTCATGTCCTTCCAAACCTGTATGACTTTCTTTATTCTTTTGAGCACAAATGCAGATATTTTGAAGAATGTTGTTAACCAAACAGTTGATGGTAGCAACTGACCATTTTTTTTAATTCTATGGCTACCATCAACCCACATTCTTCAAAATATCTTCTTTTGACTTCAACAGGCAACAGATACAAACCTGTAACAACGGTTCTGATTTTATTTCAGCTTTTAGTGCCTGTGTCAGTGAAAGGCAAGTTGTACATTTGTAGATGGTGCATGGGATTATTATTAATAATTTGGAATCACAGTTAGAAATCGGCATTTGGATAATTGGGTATTATACCATTTACAGTTGCTGCAAATTAGTACACTTTTTACTTGGTATTACAATTCAACAGAGAATTTCAACAAAAAGTTCATTGTTCTTAGGTAGAAAACAGACACAACAAATGTTTCCTCAGGATGTGGACTGATAACTTGAGTATGTGCAGACCAGAATAATCTGTAGTGTTTCTCTGCAGTGTGTGAAGATGACATCATGGAGCAGTCACATGTGTTTGTAATGCTCAGCTCAGGGTCCTCTGTAACCAACACCCTTCTCTCTTTCTCTGGAGACAGTTACGTAAATGAAAACTTCTACAAACTTTGAAAGCAAAGGTTTTAGTAATGAGAATATTTATTTTATTGTTCAATACTAGATATTTTGTTATTTACACTTAAAAACATATTTAAAGACAAATTATTTCTAAAAAATGTAACCGACACATACAACATCACCACAGTGTGGGACTCAGTAAGTCTGTGTGTTGGGCTCTAAGAGGTGAGTAGCGTGCATGTCTCTGGTCATGTTGCTTTTCTCTCTGAGTTTGGCTTGCAGTAACGTGTGCTCCACCACTCCCATCCGAACATCCATCTGCTCAATCTCCTGCTTCAGCTTGGTCAAACTCTGACGGATCTTCACCACTGGAGCTGCACCACAAAACACATTAACAAGCAGAAACTACAGCTCACATAAACAAACTGCATCATCAGTAGAGTGAAAGTTTGCTGTGTGTGCGGTTTACCTCCGTCTGACATGCTGCTGCCTTTCTCTTCCATTTCCTGTTTGACTTTTTCTAGTTCTTCGCTGATCTGGAGTAAAAATAAATAATAAATGCAGCATTATGAGACACATTCATTTCTGAAAAACTAATGATGCTGTTATTTGCTACTGTGTGGAAACCAAAGATGGTTAAATCATTGTAATAATTATAATAATAATACTGTATGACTGTATTATGACTGTATTATTGTTTTCAGACTCACTTCAGCCAGAATCCTGGTTCTCTCTGTGACACCACCACTGGCTTGCTGATAAAGCTCTTTTACCTGAGGGAAAAAACACATGCAACATTTGACATCCTATATTTTGAATGGTTTAAGATTAGTAATAATGTTTTAAGTTTTGATTGGTTGAGATGTTCACCTTGTTTAGCTGTGCTTGTGCCTGGCGGTATTCTGAAATGAGATGCTCAAGCTGAGTGTTGAGATATTTCTCACGACTGCTCACTTTCTCAAGTGTTTTACTGATGTCCTCCCTCAGCTTAAACAGACAACCCTGAAAACATCCACACAGATACATAATTAGATTTAATATTTCACTTTATTATGTATATGAAATATTTTTTAAAAACATCTGTGATGGATGGATGACCTTGGCGTCTTGCAAGGATGTGTTTATGCCGTCTTGATGTTGATGCATTTGATCAAGATGAATCCTCCAATCCTGAAATAAGTTAACCAGTATTTCAGTCAATCAGAGCCTTTCCATCACCATATAGGTGACATACTATGAATAAAGGCTGAAGTATTTGAGACCTTGTTGTCAGTTCGAATGGTGACTTTAAGTTGTTGAAGAACTCGCTCCACCTCCAGATTCCACTCAGCAGCATCAACATCTGACTCCAGAACCACCGCAGGCCTCGATCCACTGAGTTCCTGAACACACATATCTACCAGTTGTCTTTTACTGTACATACTGAGTAAAATGTTTAGTAGTTCTTTGTTTAAAATATTAATAAACATGCCTCCTAACTTAGTACAAAAGACTGTAGGCTCTTCGTGATTTGTAGCATAGGCACAAATATAACCTCACATATAAAACGACTCACCATCTCTAGAGAAAAACATAATTATTCCTTTCAGGTTTATATTTCATTATTACATAAAATGCACCTACTGGTATTTCAAATAAAACTCACACTCTGATTGGTTCTGGTCTTCAACGCATCTAAATCAAGGCCGTCCTCTTCCTCATACTCCTCATCCTCCTGCTGAAGATGCACATTTTTAATGAGAGTGTGTGTGTGTGTGTGTGTGTGTGTGTGTGTGACTCACTGTCACTCATTTTGCACATGAGACTGTGTGTTTGTGATTCACTGTCATGTCTTTACCACTTTTTCATTTTATTAATAAGGGTTGGCTGACATAAGCAAACATTTATATGGTAATCTCTATTTTAGTTCATAACAAAATATATCACAATATACAGATTTTTACAAAGTGTATTACATGTCATTTTTGTATTTTTTGCTTGTGATGTAGAACAATAACCAAAGTAAGGTATGACACATTTGAAAAAATCATTTGTTTTTCTTATTTTTTCATTTAATTAAAAGTCACACGAATTGCAACAAAATACCTTCAAACAATCTTAAATCTTAAAACAATATAAAAATGCATTTATCTGCTTGAAATGTTTTTTTACGCAAACAAATTGTATTTTTTTAGTTTACTCCATAAATAATTTCTTATTTTGATTTGCCTGCCATGGCATATTGGAGATGTTTGTATTATAATGTTTTTAATGTTTTTGTTTGTTTGTTTTTTAATGATATTGTGTAAATACATATTTATATTTAAACAGTTGTGTATATACAGTACATAATGCGCACATCTGTACGTACGTCTTCTGCTTACTCCATTGAGATGTCTATAATTTTAAGTTTTTATTTTGCTTTTAATTATTTTTTTCTTTCTATTCTCTTATTTTATATATATATATACATATATATATATATATATATATATATATATAATTACTCAGAACTCCTGGAAATCATAACAAATTCCTTTTGTGTTGGGCACACTTGTCAAATAAAGCTTAGTCTGATTGTGATTCTGATTTCAGCTTTTGCTTGAAGCAGATCTAATCAAAAGTTATAAATACAGTCTTACTCCAAATATAATTTAAAAAATTCTGAGCTAAATAACTCAACAAAACTGAAAAAACTGCTAATATAAAAGCTTGACAGGTGAAAGCTTAAAATAGTAGGAGAGGCTTAGAATAGAGTTTGAGTTTGACTCACGGTCATTTCTTCCTCTACTTTACTGAGAGTGAGCTCAGCATCATCTTCCTGCAAACACTCGTCTTCCACCTCCACAGACGGGTACAGCGGCCTGATAGAGAGAGAATACCAGCTGTGTTAGTGTGTATATAGTGGGTACAGAAAGTTTGTAAACCCTCTTGAAGTCTGTAGTTCTACAACAAGATTTATGTAGCACAAAACATCATACAATCAGCTCATGTTGTGTGTGTGTGTGTGTGTGTGTGTGCTGTTACCTGTTCCAGGTGAATCCTTTACTCTTTAGTGCCTTTTCTACCAGCTGATCTAGAACATAACATACATGCTCTCCAGATCCAGACTTCAGCTTAGATGGGGGGAAATCAACCTGGCCTCCCTATGAAAAACAGATATACAGTGATAATCATGAAATCCAAACACATCTACGCACACTTGTGAGGGTGTCATCACGTCTCACCAGGGCACGCAGCTCAGAAAGGATGTTGGAGACGGTGGCGTTGGGGTCGTCGTACTCCTGCGGTGTGTCAAACGGCCGCCCGCAAAGAGAAATCAACCAGGCAGCAATTACACTGAACATATAGAACTGCTCTCCAGGATTTGACAACACGTGAGGGCTAGAGACAAAATAATGCCTGAAAAACAGATGAAAATGCTTATTTTTACTCAACAAAGATTGATCCTTATAAGTTTTACTAATAAGTAACCCTACTAATGTTTGTATTAGTTTGAAGGATACCTTCAGATTCTGTTTTATTCTCCTTGAATAAAATAAGGAAACACTTGACCTGTTCTTGGTCACAAATGATTTTTACATTTTATTTAAGGGCTTTTTACTTTGCACATTAATGTCAATAAGATTAGAAGATGCAACATGTATTGGATTTTATTACAAGGTAACTGTTAAAAAAGACACCAACTATAAACTTAACTGTAATGTTTGTGTCAGAAAAAAAGATCATGCACTGTAAAAACTTTTACTATGATCTACTCAATTTTTTTGGTGAAACATTTTTACACTAAAAAATATTGAGTAAATTTTAAAGGTGTGAAATCATTGAAATATACTTTAAGAATCAAGTAAATGTAACTAAAAAAATTAAGTAGATTCAAATAATTAGATTAATTTAATCTCAGAAATAAAA
>JAFVLL020018781.1:0-16688 GCA_021397915.2 Tor tambroides
GCCCTCTGAGCCCTGCAATTCACCCACTGTTAATGAGATTCTAATATATGCGGTACGGTTCAACAAGCACGGAGCTGCCTTTCTGCGCCGGGGCTCATGTTCGCCGTGTGTATCTGTGACAATAGTGTTTGTGTGTGTGTTTATTCTAATGAGGATCATTGCAGTTTCTGCTGATTGCTGTCCTCTCTAAGGCCAGGTGAGCTTCCTCTAGCGACAGCCACCTTCATTATTTGAGGAAATTGTTGTAGTCATCACAAACAGTTTTTAATAAAAGCATTTTTTGTTAACTCAGTCATTACGTAGTCTCCCAAGATGATGAATGCCATCCCTAAAGTGGTTTAAAAATCAGTTTGTGGTGTGGAGTTTAAAGAAATCGTGATTTTTATTATCGCTGACACACAGAGCAAACCCCCTCTAATTTGTATATGTTCTCTTGAACTCTGACACTTGGAAATTTATCACAACAACAGATTTGATGGGAGAAATTAGCATATTAACTGCCACATTTTGCTAGTGATGGGGGAAAAGGCTAGAATTTTAAAAGTACATAAATTTGAAACTGTTTGTCCAAGTGTAGCAAAATACAACGTTAGGGGGCATTAGGGGTTAAACTTGCTCAGTGAATGGTACAAAAATTATTTCGACTTTTTTTCAGGTATTTTCTGCGATTTTTCATCATTTCATTCATTTCATTACTGACTCATTGATATATTTTAATATATATATATAAATATATAAAATAATTGATATATAAAAATATATTGTGTATATTTTTAAATGAATTGGTATTAAATTACTATAATTCAAATATGTTTTGATGTGATTGTGAATATTCATAAAAGTATTAAAATGGTCAAATTTCTCAACTTTTCATGACTATATCCTTGCTGTCTGAAATTTGTTGCATGCCGAATTGTTGTGAATTCAAAACGTTTGCTTGCTGTATCAAAAATGATTTGGTGAAATTTTGCCAAAGAATGCAAATTTAAATTAAATAACTAATGGATTTGATAACTAATGGCTTCCTGAAGACATTAAGTGAGAAAAATATATATCACAAATATCAGTGCTTGGGTCTCTGAGGGCTGATGATGTCTGTGTGCTAGTGTGTGCCTGTGCGCGTATAATAGAGGAATAGAGGGTAAGAAGGCAAGAAAAGGAGACAAAGATACAAGAGAGCCAGAGGTATTTGTTCTAAATGCACAATGCAGTGCATTCAAAAATCTGGGCCAAAAAACATCGATCCCAAAAGCTGGACCTGGCGATTAGATTCGGGAAGAAACAGAATGGATCAGATTCACTTGCTGCATTCATCATTCACGCACTCAATAGCGGTAAATATTCCGCCTGCTGAAGAAAAAAATAAAAGCAGGGTTGAAAATACAGCTCCTGTAATCATCAAAAAGGTAGATAAGGAGTTAACAGGCCTCGTTTTAAATGAATTAGTTTTGCCTTTAACCAAAATAGAGGGACAAAAAAGACCATGTATGCAGATATATTTGTCTTGGTGGATATCAAAAGAGTTATCAGCTTTATTTACAAGACAACATTATTTAAGATATGTGATCTTTTCTTTGTAGTAGATTTACAAATCAAAACATCAAATGGATGAAAAATAGGAAGGTGGGAAAACATTTCAAATCTTGCATTGCTTGTGCCACTTAGACCACACACAGAGACAGGTTATTCAGTTATTCCTCACTAGGGGTCCCTGTTGCCCCTCTCTTTGATCAGAGACTCACACTTACTCCTGCTGAGGTTCCCACTAAATAGACTTTTTCTCATACTTAAAATATATCCTGAAGTACTTTATTTTTATGTACCTGTAGCCAATGTCATACGTTTGATTCCCAGGGAATGCATATACTGGGAAAATGTAGAAAAAACCAGCTTAAACCAACCTAAGTAGGTTTACTTTGATTTGTTGGCTGGTTTTGAGGGATTTTGAGCATTTTAAAGCTGGTCAAGCCACCTAAACAAGGCTGGGAGACCATCTTAAACCAGCTAAGATCGGCGAAGCAATTTGGATTGATTTATGTTTTTTGTTTCTGTGGGTAAAATGTAAATTTATTTCAAGTCATAAATCAGCTTTAACATCTAAATTCCAAACTGTCCGGTTTTGGAAAGCTTGTGCTGTGCGTAACAGCTTTATCTATCTGTTTTCCTAACTTTAATAAACACTACAACAGAGTGCGTAAAAACTGCGTTTTGTTAAATGAAAATGTGTTTTTGTTAATCCATCTGCCTCCTTGGTTGCAGGGATGAGGGGTTTTCCTTGCTTGTGATTGGCTGTATTTTTAGTGCACCTGTTCTGTCGGAAAACCCCATTGGCTAGCTAAGATGTCACTCATTTTCGCCTCTTCTTCACGCGCTTCCCGCTCTAAGCGCTGGAGTACCAGCTTGACTGTTGGCCTTTCTGTCTCAGGAGAACTACGCGAGTAAGTTCATTTAGGGAAAGCGAAGATAAAAATCAGACATGTTAACGCAAAAGCAGCGTCACAGGAGCGATGGGAACATTTCAAAGAGAGTCAGCGGCGACCGCCGGTGGTTTTGCGCTCCCGTGCGCCAAGAGACGGATTCTTAGGACGCGCGTCTATCTAGGAGCTCGCGCGGAGATCATCACCAACTTCTGCGGCGTGACTTCATAACGCCACCGGTCCGGACCTCTATACTTGTTTTAAACTTTAAGTACTGAAGGAATAATAACACCAGAGGAACAATGACAGTGACTTTCCCTGGCTCATAATAACGCTTTACCACTTTAGTGAAGGGTTTGGTTCTCGTTTCTAACGGAATTTTGGTTAAAGGATACGGATTTTTGGCGACCGCAATAACGCCAATCTGCTGTCGAACCAGTTACATTATCACATGACTTTCCACAGGATTATGTTATTTATTCGACAACTTATCAAACTAGACTATTCATAATGTCGTGTTTGAACAATAAACTACTACCCAGAAAGCCAAAGATGATCGCTGCACGGATGGCGTTGCTGCAAGCGCTCCTCGTCGCCTCTCTCCACGGAGGTAATGAAACATTTACGCGCATCCAAAACTTGTTGCCAGATGGCAAATCGTGCAGAATAAATTTAACGAGCATGATAAAAATGACAAGCATGCTTCATGTATCCAAATAACTGTTTGTTATGAAGCCCGATGTCAGTGCGCTTTTACGTCTGTAGCGCGAATGCAAAAAAAGTTGGTGCAGGCTGCTCCCTATTCCACTTGACCCATTTTAACATCTTAATTTACACTTGAAATATTTACAGATGAATACACACACTTCTGTGGTAAGTGCGTTTGGTCGTTGGAAGAGACTGTGGCGCGCAGCGAAAGCAGCGGTGTGGTTTTGTTGTGGCAAGCGTATAAATAATAGAAATGTTGGTTTCTCACCTTGTTGTTTTGCGGTCTTATCGTGAATTATGCATGCATGTAGTTAGCTGGCAAGACAGAGATGTAGAAACAGGATGATTGAAGCGTCTCGCACGAAATATCGCGTGGAAACAACTGTTTTATGATAGTGGTTATTCTCAGACGTTTAGGAAGAACGCGTGATGTGCAATGTTTTAGCTGCTTATTGTTATTTTACGTAAGAGTATTATGCGTAAGGTCTTCAGTCTCATCAAAAACAAAAACATCTTACTGTGCAAATGAAAGCAAGCTTAATTTCTTTTCCCAGGAGTATTTTCTCTTTCTGTCATTAATTTATAATAGCTTGTTAAATGAGCTGATGTGCTGAGTAACACCGGTGCATTTCGTTTTTTAGCCTTTTTAAATAGTTTATGGGGACAGTACTGTTTTATCTGGGTGGGTATTGAATACATACAACGATATTTGCTGTGATAAAGGTGAGCCACCCTATTTTCACTGCCCACAGAAGCAAGCGACAGTGATGAAATGAGCAGACTTGTGTCCTAGCAGCGTGCTGTTTTTATTCATCCTCTCCAGCTGAGGACCCACAGTGGCCTTCACATCTATTTTTACTTATACTATCCCAGCGAGCCTGAAACTGGACATGTCATACAAACAAACAATTAGGCTGTGGGGGTGAGATAGAGACAGACAGAAAGTGTGGGGGATTGCAAAATTAGAAAGTATGTGTTGAAGAACGTTAGGGGTGACAAGTTTGTCCAAGTGTGCGAGGGCGTGGATGGTATCAGAGATGTTGACTCTGGAGACAGCACTTGCTGATCAAGCACTGAAACTGTCATCATCATCATTACTGTTTTTTTTCCCCATCCTCCTTCCCTGCAAACGTGGCCTCATACTGCTGTGTGTAATGGACTGCATGCAAAGAGTACATCACTTTCAAGTTCAGACAGCATGTGGTTTGAATGCATGGAATTGTGTCCGGTGAACTGTGCAATATCCACAGGAATATTTGCAGATTTGTGTTTGTAGAGAACTACGCAGTGTTTGCAGGTTAGCGGCTGTCAGTATGATTACGAAAGTGCCAGTTGTTTGATTTATTTACGCTTTTTCTTTTAGACTACAGAACTGCTGACATACAGTAGGATGGACTGTTCGAATTGCGCAGCATATGAGGAATGGAAGCAAGAAGCAGAAAACAGCTTATAATGTGCATGTGTCTGTGTGATGTGCCAGTGTTTGATGACTGAGGAGACAGATCTGTGAGTGAGTTACAGGAAATTTGCAATTTGTCTGCAATTGAAGGCCTGAAAACGCACCTGTTCTCAACGACACCATCGATAAATCTGTGGGATGAAAGGTTTTTGTTGCTTCAGGGAGTTTTAGGAGCTTAATTGACAAAAGCAGATGGATGTTTACTGAAGGACCGTCTTCCAAGTAGGGCTTAGAGCTTATTTTCCTAGCTGTGCGAAAACTGACTGTGAAACATCTCTCATCTTCAGCTTCCCCTCCCTTTGGCATCTGAGGGCAGATATCTGTGTGTTTCGGGGCTCAACCGCAGGTCTGAACAGTTGTAACAAAACCAGAGGTGTTATTAAAACTGTCAGACTATCAGGCTGTCAAACACAGTTGCCCTGCCACACACACACGCACACACACGCACGCACACACACACAAACACACACACACACACACACACACTGGCCGTGTCTCCGAGCCAGGCCAAGCAAGGGGCCCATATGTTTGAGGGTTGGCTGACACCAGGGAGATGATTTGCACTAGGGAGACTGTGAAGCCTAAATCTCTTTCACTCGTTCTCTCTCTCTACCCGTTCATACAAACACACACAGCCATGCAGGCATTCAGGCATGCTTATGCGCACAGACACACGCCTCCTTGGTGGGTTTTCTTGCTGACAAACTTTCTAGCAAAGCAATAAATAGTGCATTTTTGCTTTGTTTCTTAAATTCATCAGATTAAATTCGAGATTCACAGCTAGAAGTGTGAGAGCTGCGAGTGTGTGCTTTTAATAATCCATAGCCAAAGAGGGGTAATCAAGAAGATATTTCCCCACAGATTGGCATCCAGAGAGAAAAGAGGGATAGTGGACGGGAGGGGGGCAGATGAGTGAAAGTAATGACTGTGATCATTATCTTCTGTGTTTTTAATTGAGATAATGACCCAGAGGAAGACAATGAAACTCCCAAAGGAAAGATTTCTTTCTCTCTTTCTGCCCCCCTTCTTCTTTCATTTCCCCCTCTATTTTTCTCCTTTCGATTTCCTAGAAGTGACTGCATGAAATTTCATCAATTTTGATAGCCCCGCTTCTAAGATGGCTCTATAACCCCCAACAAAGAAGCGTTGTTGTTATTCGGGAGTCTAAAGGTAAATGTTTCCTTAGAAATATTCTGTTGTGTTCCCATACAAAATACTTAAATGCGATTCTGTCACTTCTAACCCTCAGAGACGGAGAGAAAGAAGTTTGCTAAGACCGAAATGATTTTCCATTACGACCGCAGAAAGACCAGTTAGCGAGTTCCCATTCTGCAAACGTAATAAAATTGAAAACTTTCATCTCAAGCAAATTGATTTCAGTCGGATTCAGAAAGGAAGAATGAAGAGGAGGGGAAAAAAAATCATTAGATCATTGGCGCATGACTGTACCGTGGGACTTTAGGAATTTGCGTATAGCGGTGAGAACACACACACAGGCTCCCGCTTCACTTTTATTAATTCATTCACTCATCCTGTGACTTTGTGAAGAAGATTTTTGCATTAGGGAAGGGCATGTGGGTAAATACAAAGCCAGACTGAAGAAGAAAGGCAGACTGTGATACAAATTGGCAGCAAAAGCAAGACCGGATGGACTGATAAAGAAGGCATGAATAAACTGATTTATGACTCAAGAATTATGCACATCTCTATTTTATTCTTTTGTTTTCTAGAAAACTTGTTTTCGCCTCCATTTCGCTATCTGTTTGCAGGCTGCCGGAAGGCATTTCTCTGTCGTTAAGGACTCTCGGCCAGCAGTTCATTTAACACATACATGCCCTCAGAACTCCTGAGAAATTATTGGCATTATCGCCAGCTAGACTCCACATTTTCTCGCGCTCTCTTTTGGATGTATTGCAGCCATATGGTATTGGCTCTGGAAATTAGAGTTGCACTTTTGTGTTGCTGGTTGGCTATCATTCTCTTTTTCTTTCTCGCTACGGCAATGTTCTGTATCGATTGGGCTTGGTTCGTTCTCCTGTGATGATGTGAGAAAGGGAGAGTGAAGGAGGGGAAAAAAGAGGATACTGGAGGTGTTAGAGGTGGCTCTTGTTTGTGTAGATGGAATAATTAACGCTCATTAAGAGGGTGATGAGAGGCTTAGGGGTGATGCTACTTGTTAGGATAATTAGAGTCAAATAGGCCTCATTATGCAAATCGGGAGGAAGTGTGATTCTGTCAGTGTTTACCTGAACTCTGTCGTACTGATGACCTCGGATAGAGATGACAGTGTCGAGTAAAGCAGATCATCTAAAGAAAAGCATAATGAGCTGTTATAGGGTGAGAGGAAATAGAAATAAAATAAGCAATGATCTATTTAAGAGATGCGAAGGAGAAAAACGAGTAATGAGATGACAGAAACGAGGGAGGATGGATGAAATCTGTAATCTGTAATCAAATATAAGCTCTGAGGGCAATAAAGAAGCCACTCCATTTTCAGGGAAATGAAATGTTTCTCAAATTATTTTACCGTAGAGAGATAGCTGGATAAGCCTTTCAGGCCAACTCTGTCGTGGAAAGAAAAACAATTCTCTGTATAATAGGATGGGTGAAAATATTAAAACAAAATACAGTGCCCTCCAAGCAGCAGTGTCAAAGCGAACACCGTGAAGTCATTGTGCTGTGGTGAAGACCGCTTCATGTGTCAGTATTTTCCCTTCCTCTAGAGAGCACTTGCGTGGTGGCCTGCAAAGCATTTTAAAGCGCCGGAAGCCGAGACTGTGAAATATCGCAGGTATGGGATTTTATGTATTTGTGAGGCTTGTGTGTCTCTGTGGTTGTCCGTAAGGCACCGACCTCTACTGTGGCTCTACTAAGGTGTGTGTGTGTGTGTGATGGATCGAGGCTCTCGTTAACCGCAGGCCTCAGTGGGTGATTACTTCTCAAAATGTTGCCTGTCCTGCTGAGTTTTGGCACCATGATATACACACACACACACACACACACGGTTAAGACCTAAATGACTTTGCTCAGAGTTGGGTGGAGCGCTCACAGCGCTGTGTGTATATGTGTACAGCTCATCTTGGCACTAGATCACTCCATCACTTTGCCTGGCATAAGTTCTGTCAGATGGTCTGTCTGCTTGGCGTGACCTTACTGCTCTCTGTACGCCTGTGATGCAGTAATAGATAAATAATGCTTCTGTTCACAACATAAAAGCTTCCTTGGTGAACAACTTAAAATAGAAAGAGACAAATTAACATTCAGCATGGTGCAAGAGTATGTTCGGAATGTTTCACGCCCTCTCATTGGCAATTTCCGTTTCTCTCTGTTGTTGGCCAGATGAACGACCCGCTCTGTGTTTTGTTCTAATAAATAGTTTTGATTAAAAAGAGAAGCCAATTATTTAGCCAGTTAGAATAACAAGAAGCAGATAAAGTCATGTCAAATTATTTATGAAAACCATATAGAATGTAACTGCCTGTAGTTCAATTAAGTTTTGTTTCCCTGTCGATATTTTCTCAGCTCTTCCATAAAAAATTTTTTTCAATTGCTTTTGAACATTTATAAAACATTTGTGTCACTGGTGTATTTTTGTATTTGCTCTTCATATATATATATATCTATCTATCTATCTATCTATCTATATATCTTCTTTTTTGATCTGCCACTACTTCAGTTTTTTTTTTAATTGTGATTAAACACAACCCTGTCAACTCTATCAAGT
The DNA here is from genome assembly GCA_021397915.2 of Tor tambroides. NCBI lineage: Eukaryota > Metazoa > Chordata > Actinopteri > Cypriniformes > Cyprinidae > Tor > Tor tambroides. The sequence goes on from JAFVLL020018781.1 coordinate 8,309, forward strand.
CTGTCATGATGGTCCCACGGCAGTGGATCATGCTTTTTTGTTGAGCCATGATGTGTTGCAAAACATTAACTATAAAATTATCAATATGCCACATATAATAAGAGTATATTGTGAGTTTGGTAGCACAATGTACTCTTCCCCAAAATGACCTTTGATGTTGTGAACACTGACATAAAATTGAGACAGTGTTTCATGGAGCGGCTGATGATCCTAAATATCATGGAGATTGTAATGCATGATTTGTGCCATCCATGGAAATTTCTGATAAACTCTTGTCATTTCTACTAACTGTACCAGTTCCTGAGACAGTCACATCCTTGTGTGTGTGTGTGTGCGTGTATAATAATGCACCTATGCGAACATCTACGTCCTTGCGTCACATGGAAACACACACACATGCTCACAATGATATTGATGCACATCTGACATTTTGAGGCTCCATTCGTCTTGAGAGGTGGGATTGGGGGGGTGTGGGGTGGGACCGGTGACATTTCATGCAGCCATAATGTTATTCATTATGGCAGAGGGGCACTGGAGAGGGTACAGCAGGCGCTGCTGTGTGTGCCACAACCCATCTGTCTCTTTGCCCCCCTCTTTCCCTTTCTCACTCCCTCTCTCTCTCTCACTTTCTGTGGGTGAAATGGCAGCAGCGTTTTTCCCTTCACCCTGAGGCCTCAGAGATATCCCCGCCTGCTTTCCCCTGATAAGACAAACCTACAGCACTTACCTTTCCCTCTCTCCTCCGCTCTCTCTTCTTCAGCCTCTGCTTTAGGAGGCAGAAAGGGGTGTAATCTTTGGGGAACTTTACGTAAGTGCAGTAGAAGAGACCTGTGATATTTGCTTTCACTCAGAGTTCTGCTGTTGGTACCTCTTTAAAGTACCAGTGCTCTGAGTGGGTCTGCTAACACGTTAGGAGTGATGGTACGAAGCCAGTTATAGTTACGTAGCCAAGTAAATAGACTGCAATTGTTAAAAAGTACAAAGCAGCATTTAATATACACCTTGTGAAATGACTGATGGCTGTTTGAGTGGTGTTGTATAATTCCATCTTATTTTAAGAGTTTTGTTTTGCTTGGTGTGCATTGGTAAGAGGACTGAATGAAGGCTGAAGCGGTAATTCTGCTATGGCTAGCACCCACTTACCTGCCTTTTCTGCAAGTCAGTTACATCACCTTATTAATATTCACGAGGCAAGCTGATAGGGATTATAAAGTGTCTCACAAATTTTCAGAACAACCTTAGATTATTCATAAGTAGCTTGCTTTTAGATAGTATATTAATATAATATTTTTAAGGTAAAATTATAATATTTTAAAGGTTTGGGCTCAGTAAGATTTTTATTAAGATAAATTATGTTCTTTTGAGTTTTATGTTTGTCAATGAATTCTAAAAAAATTGTTTTCACCATTGATAATGATAATAATAATAATAATAATAATAATAATAATAATATAGAAAATTATAATAAATAAAAAAATAGTAATAATTACTATAACTATATAAATTATTATTATTGTTATTTTATAAAATTATATTTTATATATATATAAATATTTCTTGAGCACCAAAACAGCATATTAGAATAATTTCTGAAAGAACATGTGACAATTATGTGAGCAAAATTTGATTAATGGCTGCTGATATTTTTTTTTTGCTTTGCCATCACAGAAATATATATATATATATATATATATATAGCCAATTTGTATAGAATTACGTTTTATATTATGTAATTTCAGCAATCTGTATGAGTCTGTCTAATCTGTCAGATTTGCTAGTATTAAATTGCATTGTTATTTGCATCAACATCCTCATCCATCTGCCCACCCCTTCTCTTAGATATAAACAAGGGCTTTGACAATAGCAAAACCTATTTGGCCCCTATTAAAAATGAGCTTTTATTGTTGTGCTGATGTTTTGTTTTTGGCCATTTGTGTCTCTGTAATGTCACCATACGCTTATGGACTCCTCAGTCCACGCGCTGTTAAACTGCTCCGAGTTCTTTCCGCTCTCCATATCTCTCTCTGTTTCTCCCAGCTGGCTGTTTAAGTGCTGTTTACTCGTTTGCCATTCCTGAGAGAGGTAATTAAGGATGGTACAAAGAGAGAAAGAGTGAGAAAGCAGGAAAGGAGAGTTGGTTTTATTACCACTGAGTTCCACTTGCAGTCAAATGCTCTGTGTGTCTCTCCTCTTCTGCCTACTTCTCTTTTTCCACCTGCCTCCCTCCTTCTCCCTCTCTACCTGTCTTTTTTGCTGTCATACAGCTCTTCCGCATGCACTCTCTCTAAATTTCGCTCACTGTCTTCTCTCTGTCTCTGATCTTTCCCTCTCTGTTAAACCTGTTCTCTCTTGTTAGAGCAGAAAGGACGTCCAGAACTGTGCGGTAGAGTGAAGTTTAGCCCAGGGCTTAACCTGTAAGTATCCCTACAAGCAGACGGCAAGATTGAAGATCAGCCTGTATGGTTCTCTCTCAAGAGGGAGAGAAAAGTGAGTGAGGGAAATTGAGAAAGAGAGAAAATCATTGTTCAGGATTCGTTCACGTCTCTATAGATCAGAGTCAAAATCTTTTAGTTTTGAGCTGCCGCTCTCCTCCCTGAAGCCTTTACAAGAAGAGGAGAATCATCCTCTCTGGTTTTTCTTTTTCACAATCTCTCATCATTGATAAAATAGTTCTCGTATTCTGTGCTTAGCGGGTTTAAAGTAAGCCAAGTTTCTTTCCAAACTGTTCTGAAAGAACGACATACATGCATACACACAGATTCTCCTATTAGTTTGTGTCTAACAGGATGGGTTTGTGTTTGTGTTTTTTAGGTGTGTGGGAAGGTTAGAGGCTGTGTGTTGAAGGATTTTCTGAAATGTATATTTTGCCATCCACATGGATTTCTCTATGTAGAGAGCATTGGAAGAAGTCTAGATGATGTGGGCATTCCCTTTTAGAAGTGAAAGTAAGTGTGTGCGTATGAAAGTGAGGTTTTGTCTGCGTGTTTCTGAGGGAGACAGAGAGCGCTTGTACTACTTTCAACATTCAGTGAGTGTGTAATTGTCTAAAGTAGCTTTGCGTTCCCAAACTCCCAACCATATAATCACAGTAGAGCAATGCACTGAACATTAAGAGAGTGAGAGAGGTAACTTAGGACAAGCCAGAGGACTCATCACCTCCTCCATGCCCTATTCATTCATCCAATTTCCTGTGTAGATTCTGCTTAAAAGTGTGTTTGTGAGTAATTTGCCTTCATGCTAATCTGAAACTGGAGAGAGCGCTAATGTGGCCTGGCAAGCTTCTCTGTTTACAGAGTGAAAGAGAAAGAATGAAAGGATGGAAGGCATCAATTTCTTCCTCAGCCTCCTAACCTTTCTTTCAACCCAAACCTCATCCAATTTAATCATTCATTGTCTTTTTTTCTGTTGACGTCATTAAAAAGTACAAAATGTCAGAGCTGTGGTGCTCATGTGAGCGACACGAGTTCAAGTCCAGCTCGTGTCATTTATACCTTTTCTGCTCTGTTTCTTGTCCTATCAGCGCCAAAGGCCTAAAATAGAACTGACTATCTTTTTTTGTACAGAATGTTAGTGCTGTCTTCCTGTTCTGAAATTGGCAGCATGATGCTAGTGTGTTCTGGGTGGTTGGCAGAGCATTTCTGTACGGTTGCTAGGTGGATGCTTACTGGCGCAAGTCAAAAGAGCCCACTTGCGAGTCTGATATTCTGGTCCCTAGATATAGCTTGGGTCCCTCCTTCAAGGCAAGTCTAAGGATTTTTTTTTTCCACGCGTTTTATCATCTTCCAGGTGGAAATCATATGTCTGATTCCTTAGAATAGCACGCTTCTCAGCGAGCTGCACTATTTTTGAGGTATCATTCATATCAGCAGCACAAACAGTGCAGTTTAATACCTAGCATTGGGGGTTTTGAACAAGTATATGCAATAGTAATCATGATTCCTGCCTTAGCAGGCAGCCGTAATAAACACACATGCCTCATGTTTTTTGCATTGTGTGAAAGTTTTGAGAGAGTTTCCTTCTAGGTCATTGAGCCAAACCCAGTTGCTTAAATTTCAAGATATGCAATATTTTCTGGTTCTCTTACCAAAAACAGCATTGTCTGGAACCCGGCAGGGCTCAGGGACTGAGTGTTTTTCCATATTTCCTCCCTCATCTGCCTACTCACGCATCTCACATTACAGAACCAGTAGACTGTAAGAGCACAGTCTCTCAAAGCAATTCACGTTTATTTGAATAGCGCTTTTCGTTTCAAAGCAGCTTCACAGAAAATGAAAGTTTCGACACTACATTTAGGAGTAGCCTAGATTATCAGTGGTGACTATGTTAAGGTGATGTCCATATGGCAGGAATGTACAGTAAAATCATGCAGTTAGTTAATGACATGTATTCAGACAAACAATGAACAGCAATGGTTATATGTTGTGATCAAACATATTGGAAAATTAAAAAAAAAAAAAAAAAAATATATATATATATATATATATATATATATATGTGTGTGTGTGTGTGTGACCCTGGACCACAAAACCAGTCATAAGTGTCAATTTTTCAAAACTGAGATTTATACATCATCTGAAAGCTGAATAAATAAGCTTTCCATTGATGTATGGTTTGTTAGGAACGGACAATATTTGGCCGAGATACAACTATTTGAAAATCTGGAATCTGAGGGTGCAAAAAATCTAAATACTGAGAAAATTGCCTTTAAAGTTGTCCAAATGAAGTTCTTAGCAATGCATGTTACTAATCAGAAATTATGTTTTGATATATTTACAGTAGGAAATTTAAAAAAAATCTTCATGGAACATGATCTTTACTTAGTATACTAATGACTTTTGACATAAAAGAAAAATCAATAATTTTGACCCGTACAATGTATTTTTGGTTATTGCTACAAATATACCCCAGCGACTTAAGACTGGTTTTGTGCTCCAGGGTCACATATATATACATATAAAAGCACACTGCACATATTTTGCAGTGTAAAAATGTGTACACTTGTTTCATATTTTAATTTCAGCATATTTGTGTGTCATTTATTTGCTGTAATTTATTTATATTATTTGTTTCAGACATCAACCATCCTGCTGTCTGGATGTCTGTATTGTCATTGGCCATTAAAAAAAAAAAACACATTGGTTTGCCACTAGTGCTTATTGGTCCCAGTGCTAAGGAAGTCCATGGCATCCTGTGTGTGTGCACGTACATATGTGTGAAAGAGACAGATACATCAACCCAGCTCAGGCACTCAGGCACAGCTTAGGGAAGGTCCCTGGGATAAAAATGAAATTACATTCATTATCAGAGGTTAGAAATCCTCACCACTCCATTTGGATTAGATCAGATTGGTGTGAGTTTGTGTGTGCATGTGTGTTCGTACATTTGCCAAAGGGTATAACCGGGCCAGACAGGCTAAGTGTTGTCTGTGTGAAAGAGAGAGAGTACTATTAGTCAGAGAGAGAATCAGTGGGCTAAGATTACGTGTCAGTAGTACTCTTTAAATTTGAGTTTTTATTAAAACGGTCAATAAACAGACAAAAGCACTTCATTTTTACGTAGACCAACATGGCTCCTCTGAGAGCTGTTACCAGGCAGGGGAATAAATAGCGTGAATATCAGCATAATGACTTTGGAGGCGACAGAGAGAAAGCCGAACGCTTCCCCGGAAAAAGAAAACACAGTCAATCCCAAATTCAATCTCTCCCGTTCTCCCAAAGCCTGGCCATGCTGTGATGAGGAAGCACAGAGCTAATGTGCCTGTTATTCTGTTCACAGAATTCTTTTCATGCTCTTTCCTCTTTTATATTTTTGTTCTTGCGTAATGTGGTGCCTCAGATATTTGGAGCAGCAGTCAAATTAAAAACACATTAGAGAATTGTGGGAAGTGCAGTTTAGCCTGGGCGAGTAAGCACTTTTTTTTTTGAGATTTTGGAGCTTAACTTGCAAGGGCCCTGATGACTGTTTATATTCTTTTGCATTTTAATATTCGCATTCATATTCATTTTCAGCATGTGTGTGTCTTTTTATGCATATACTACCACAGGAATCAGTGCAGAGAATCTATTCTTAAAGGAATAGTTTATCTGAAAATCAAAATTCTGTTATCATTCATAAACCCAAGCGACTTCCATGGAACACAAACAGAGAAGTTTAGCACAATGTCTTGGGTGATCTTTTGCATACAGGGACATCAGATTGTTTTTTTTGGTTTAGTTTGTTGAACTATTTTTTTTTAGATTTTATATTTAATAATGCCAAAGTTAACTGCTAACTAACAAGAAGTTACAAGTTAAGTTACTCACCTTCATGTTGTTCAAAACCTGTGTGACTTACTTTTTCGGAACAAGACATTTCGAAAAATGGCAGTAGTGAAACAGTTTGATAACCATTCACATCCATTATATGGACAAAAAAACAACTATTTCTCAAAATATTATCTCATGTTCAACAAAAGTAAGAAAGAAAGTCAATAGGTTTGGAATGACATGATGCGTGTAAATGATGACATAATTTTGATTTTTGGGTGATCTATTCCTTTAAAAACCTCAGCACAGTCAAGTGTTATTTTAAACCAGTGGTATTTTCATGTGCAGTCAGCTGGGTTGAGTAACATATCTGAAATGCGTAGGAGAGCTGTTCTAACTTTGGTATAAATCCAAAGGCTAATTAATTTATATGATTTTCTAAAGTTATACTTTGCTCAACTTAAATTTACTAATTCTGTTAATCTAAACACATACTTTTGTCTTCTTCAGAAGAAAGTAAGTCATATGGGTTTGGAGGGACATGAAGGTGAGTAAATGATGACAGATTTTTCATTTTTGAGTGAACTTTTCCTTCACAGCTGAAATCAGGCCATGCTTTACTCAGTGGTTTGCTCAGATCAAGATTTGTTGTTACCACCTTGTTCATGAAAGCAGGTCTAAAAGCAGAAGACTGTCTAAAAGCAGTCATTTGAAGTACAGTATTTGTCTGGATTTGTGTGGCATTGAAGGCTGCAGTCTCTTTGATACAGGAACAATAGTGAAGACAGTCCTCATTTGACTTCTGTTTCCAAGTTCAGATGCAGCAAAGCATTTAGTAGCAAAGTGGACCTGATCAGACCTCGAACTCACAGTGTTCAGTGATCCATCCAAACATTATCATCCGCTCATTTACCTGGATATACTTTTATCCATCTTCAGGGAGACCAAAGTCTGTCGGCTTATGTGTTCTCGCACCTTTTGACCTTTCTCTGTCTGTAGAAACCATCACAGCTGAGAGGTCGCAGTATCACTCTCTCATGTCTTGTGTTTGCCAAGAGTTGAATGCTGAACTTCCCGTGTGACAACTCACCGCCTGAGGTATTTTTATAAAGCTGTGTATCAGGGGTTAAAAGCATTCTCGCAAAAAGTCTGAAGAATCTTTCACTGTGAAAATCTGCTCAGTCTGTGGAACCCGCTTTGGTCTGTTACACACAGCCGCGAATTCGGTGCGCCTCAAATCCCTACCTGCGAGTCCTGACGTATTCTCTCACATCCCAGGTGAGAGACGCCGTCCTCGTTTGAGTCTTGGCTTTTCTGAGACGAGATCCAAGAGTTGAGTTTGACTCTCTGAAATCTCAGCGGAGACACAGAGAAGGACAGAAAGCAAAGAAAGAGAGTTTAACAGGAGGGGACACCAACACATGAGAATGACAGGAAGAGAAAGACAAACAGAGAGGGAGGGGTAGTCTGTGAACCATGTTCATTTTAATTAATCTCTTCTGTTAGTCAGCTGTATTTTTAGTAGTATTGTGAGTGAACTACATCTGGTTTCTGGGCCCCTAGGGGAAACGGGCCAGTCTACGTACTGAACGTGCGTGTACGTGTGTGTGATAACATTCTGTTAATATGCTTCTGTGTATGAGTCTGTGTTTTATTCATACGCTTTTGTAGTATTGTATTTCTTCCCTCCCCCCAAAATCCATATATAATGTTAATGAAATTACCAAAAAAAAAAAACAGTGGTAATTTTTTATATGACGATTTACCTGTCTCTAACAATTAAAATGAATAGGCTTTTTTTTTTACTACTGTATATTTAAGATCCATTCATGGGCTCTGTTGATCGGCAAACGTTTTTACATTTGGTATTTGAGAACTATTGATGAAAACATTTATGGTAAGATAACACAAAGTAACTGGAAAAAACTAACATTGAATTCAACTCAAAAATGTTGTTGAATAAGTAACTGATAAACTATAAACAGCAAAAGATAAATGAACGTTTATGTTTTTGAGCCTGACGACGAATGGAGTCGCCTGACCTGGGGCCTGTTCCATAAAAGACGCTAAGAAAAGCGGGGATTAAAGCCCAAAATCGGGACTAAAGCGGTTTCATAAACGACAATTCAAGTTAA
>JAFVLL020018783.1:0-32502 GCA_021397915.2 Tor tambroides
AGCCTCACAAATTCAGATTAGAGATGTGTTGCAAGGATCACTTGTTCAATCATTTTCAGAGCTTATTTGCATCCTGCACAGTACTATATGATTTTTAAAAATTCACAAATGTATCACCCCAATTAAGTAAAGTCAAATTTGTTCAGCTTACTGCTTTTTGAATTGTGTATATTGGCCCTTATGGAAATTAGCAGCTTAATTATATATATATCCTATTAGCTAATTTAAAATTCGTGCCAATGAAATTCACATTTGAACTCAATCAATAATCAGCTCTGAATTTGTATTTAAGAAGTGTTCCAACATGGAAGACCAACCTGAAAATCTCTTCATGTTATTAATGATCTCTTAAGCCAGGTTCAACACCATTACGCTGTTTAAACGTTTTTGTCATCCAATCAGTTTAAAGCATACATTGCCTCTGTATGACTCTGCGGTAACCGAATTCATAAAGGAAATGATTAGAAGTTCCATTGAGCCATACCGATGCAAAGTATCCTGCCAGACCAAATATGGAGACTTGACTTGTCTTGTCTTGTCTGCAGGTACTGGTGTTGATGATGCAGTTGGAGAGGTGTCTATCCATGTGGAGATCTTCACTCATCCAAATACTGGAGAGCACAAAGTCACAGTGAAGGGTACATATTGTTTCTTGATGTGCAACTGAAGCCTGTTGTTTGCATTCCTCCTTGAGTTTAAATTTTGGAAAAAGTTGCATTGGGTTGGGTAAAACTCACTGGTGGAATTCTTTTGAAGAAACCTCAATGTCTTTCCTTTGCAATGGGGTTCCTGGAGGAACTACTGATGACTTTAAAACCCTGATGTCTTTAAAGTTCTTCCCAAGAATCTCCAGGTTGCATTTTGTAAGTTCTTTTGAGAACCTTATTCAAAGGTGTCTCAACTCTTTGCTGCAGAGTTTAGTTCCAACCTAACCTCAGACTCAGCTTCCTGAAACATTCTAGTAATCCTGAAGACCTTGAGTAATTTGTTCAGGTGTGTTTGATTAGGATTGGAGCTAAACTCTGCAGGAAAGTGGACCTGGAGGGCTAGAGTTGAGAACCCCTGGTTTAGAGGGTCTCCTTGTGTGCCAAACTTGGTCCCTCAAGTAGCTTAATTTTTGCAGGGGGAATGTCAAGGAGGGCCTGTGAAAATTCACGAGGTATATGAGGTTCCTCAGAATGGAACACTGGCAGTATCCTCTAGAAAACCAATGACAATTATTAGTGTTCTTATGGGTTCCATTTTGTAAGTTCTTTCAAGAACTTCCCCATGTAAAAGGGTGCCTAGAGATTCCCCAAGGATTCTTCAAGTGTGCTGATCTAAGGAACCCCAAATGGTTTGCAGTGTAATGGGAGGAATGTCAAGGGGAGACTACACTATAAAATGAAAATGTATGCAAGGCTCCATTTTGGTTCCTTAGATCACCACAACTGGTGGAACATTCTGGAAAACCTCTAGGAACCCTTGTCAAGTGCCTAAAACCCTTTCCAACATGGGAAGAACCGTTGACATTCTTTAGAGTTCTTGCATGTACTTATGGGTTCCATTTTGTAAGTTCATTTGCAGAACTTCCCTTTCTCAAAGGGTGCCTAGAGGCTCTCAACACTGTCAAAAGAATGTAAATGTAGAATGTAAACAAAATTGTACCTTTGGGGTACAACAGCTTGTCACTGGGGTAATACCCTTAAACCAGGGGTCTCCAACCCTGCTCCTGGAGAGCTGCCGTCCTGCAGATTTCAGCTCCAACCCTATTTAATCATACCCAAACCAGCTATTTAAGGTGTTCAGGGTTACTTAAAGGTCCACTCAGCAATATCTGAAAAACGCTTTTGACCACAGTGTCGGACCGAGTCCCAAAACACACTTGTAGCCAATCAGCAGTAAGGGGGTGTGCCTAGTAATGATAGAGAGAAGAAAGCACTCAATTTGAGTGCACAGGACGGATATTAGTAGATCGACTATAGATAGACAGAGATGGCAGATAAAAAAAGAGGAAAATACCAGAGGTACAAAACATTAAAAAGAAGGGTAACAATCAGGCAAGAGGTAGGACCCGTGTAAATATCGGAGCAGCTTTCTAGCGGTGGAGAGAACTCAAGGAGCAGGAAGGGCTCGAATCGGACGCCGTGTTGTTTCTTCTTGATAGGTGAGTAACGTTGATTTTGCATTATATCACCCAACTTATCTGTGTTGGCTTTTGTTTGAATATGCTTGTGTGTCATCTTCACTTGTTTCCGCAATCGTCGTTGCCATGGTTGTGTACGTACATTTGGGGCAGAGATTTCAAAATAGGGGCGAGGTCCTGTTGGGGTATGGGAGTGTTTGTTTTGGTGCCTTCAAATATCAACATTGTTTGGCAAAATTTGCTTAGTGCACCTTTAATAATTGAAGCAAGGTTGGAACTGAAGTCTACAGGATAGTAGCTCCCCAGGAGCAGGGTTGAAGATCCCTGCCTTAAACTTTGTACCTTTTCTCCCTCTAAAAAGTGCGTTTTTGCGTCAAAATATGTACTCTTAAGGTTCTGGTATGAACCTTTTAGGTACAAAGAACTGTTGACAAGTGACAAGCTGTTGTACCTCTAAATGTACCATGTTTGTGCATTTTTTTTCTGAGAATGGAGGGTTGTTATAGTGTGGTGGACTAAGGAACCCCAAATGGTCTCTCAAGTAGCTTCATTTCTGCAGCGTAATGGGATGCAAGTGAAGGGAAGTCTAAGAAAATTGAACAACTCAATGTATTTTCTCTTAGTGGTGGCTGCGAATGACCTACGGTGGCAGACTTCTGGAATTTTCCGGCCCTTCGTGGAGGTCTACATCATTGGCCCCCATCTCAGTGATAAGAAGAGAAAGTATGCCACCAAGTCCAAGAACAACAGCTGGGCTCCCAAATACAATGAGACCTTTACATTGTGAGTAACATGCACTTGCATTTTAGTTTCTGCATACCACATTTTGCGCAACAGTTCCTGAATAAAACATAATCCTGCTTCTTTTTCAAAGCACATTGAGTAACGAAGTGGGTCCGGAGTGCTACGAGCTGCAGGTGTGCGTGAAAGACTACTGCTTTGCACGAGAGGACCGTACAGTTGGCATGGCGGTACTGCAGCTGAAGGACGTAGCACCGCGGGGTAGCGTAGCATGCTGGCTACCGCTAGGTAAACGCATTCACATGGACGAAACTGGCCTGACCGTACTACGAATCCTGTCCCAGCGCAACAACGACGACGTCGCGAAAGAATTCGTCAAGCTTAAATCCGACCAGCGCTCTGCTGAGGAGGGGCGGAGCTAAGACCAGGAAGTAGCTAGCGAGGCATGGTAACTTTGGCATAAACACTGCCCCCTGATGTTCAGATGTTGCACTAGCACATAGAAAAAAATACACAAGACATATTTATCTCAGTTCTTCACTTTAATGACCAACCGTTTACGTGACAAAGCAGTTATATATTTGTATTCAGTGCACTGCCATTAGAACTGCCAGAAAGGGCTTGTTTAACAAGCACAGTTTGGCACATGAAACAGACACAGGATATTGTATCTCTTAAATACTTGATGTTAGTGATGTCTTTGATTTTTATAAAGCATATTTCAAGACAAAAACCTGCCGAAAGGTACAACACATATTTATCTGTTATTCTGCAAAACATTAAATATCACTATCAATGCACAGGTCTCAAAATATAAATCCTAAAAAAATATTATTTATAATAGTATATAGATATATATATATATATAAAATAATAACAATAAAAGACTATATTACAGTAGTTATATTAAATATATATATATTTATATTCAGATTTTTTTTCAAACGCATCTGTGAAATGAAACCAGATTAAGGCATGTAAACATGACAGAGTGCTACACAGTGCCATGATTTTTCGTAGACTTTTTTTTTTTCTTCCATATTCAGCGATCTGTAATGATGTCAAACCTCTTTCGTGCGGCCTTTTGTCAATCATTCCTGCACCCTTCGAAGGGTGCCTTAATGTCAGGGTCTCGTTTCTCCACTACGTACAACCATTTCACCCCTTATCCTCCTTAATAGGGACCAAAAACCCCCTATGGGTCAGACTTTAATGTTATGCAATCATTTAGAAGCACAAGAGAATTACGAAAAACAGACCTACAACCAAATACACCTCTGAAAGCAGAGTGGTTGCTTTTTCACGTAGTATGAAAATGTGTGAAATTATTTTTAGGGGGCGCCACTTGCAGGAAATCCTACAAATTCTACGTATTGTACAAATACAAGAGACTTGGATGCTTCGCACATCTAGATTCAATCACAGGGCCACCTCTGTCCTGTCTTTGTGTGTTCTCCGATCCGTTCAAGTACGAGTGCCTGTGCGGTTTATCCGGTGTTTGTCGGCATGATTAGGCACTACGGTTTATACGATGTATAGATTGACAAACACTGCTTGTATTAGACACCAGAGCTGCCTGTTTCAGTGAAATTTCACTTTATAACGTCACGTTTAAATGTCATACCGCTTCAGCTCATTCCATGCAAAATGGGACTTTTTTCCCCACTCACTGGTTTCCCACCTCAAAAGAATCCCAGCCATTGAAAATCGCTCCTATAGAGTTGCCATAGTAACCGACAATGAATCCTGCCATTTTGCTGGCAACCCATCCACCATATTAGAAAAGCACAAGAGATATGCTCTGTAATGTGGGTTAAACACTGTATATCCATTCATTCCCTGCTGTACTGTGCTAAACCGTGCTATGGATCTCCTTAGGTGAAGTTATCTAGATAGAGTCGCTTGTTGAATTTAGCAATGAAGCACCTTGCGCTACAGCTATTTGCCTGTATTATTTCTCTGAAAATTGTCTATGCATCTGTTCTATCAGTCATAAGTGATCAACAGCCTTGGATTGTTTACATCGCGAACGCTCAGCGCAAACCGCAGCTGCAAACTTCGCTGTTGTTTTGTTTTACAGACTGAATCCTTCTATGTTCAGTGTCGTGATATTGAACACTAGGGTTCTGCCGCAGGAAATGGCGTTAATGAATGTTGAATTGACTGCAGAGTGGAAAATAGAATCTGTAGCAAGAATGGTATTCGGATGGTAGGATTTCAAATATTAAAGCTGTGTGTTGCTGTTTGTGAATTATATTATTACAGGATACAGTCGTGAGCATGTAGTACGAGACAAAGCACACACGGATCCCAATAACTCGACATGCACCCAAACAGCGACTCCTTGCCTGTATATAAGAAGCAGTGCATGTTGGGAAAGATTCTTCTTTGTGCCAGCATGTATCTTTGATGTGATATTCAATCGTTGTCTTTATTTCTCTTGATTTGTCATTTATTTTGATATTTGGGTATTATTTTCTATTTTTTGGAAGGCTTGTGAATATATAAATATGTATTACTGATGTGTAGTGGTACAGAGTTACTAGCATGAGAGATTTTTTTATACAAAGATGTTTCTAATTTTCGTTTTTCTAAATATGATCGTTCTTATCGGGGATGGAGGTAAAACAGATGCCAGCCTTGGTTTGTTTCTACTTCCAATAAATGGTTAAAAAAATGCAATGTGTAATGGATTTTTTGTTGGTTTCTGTTAAATATGGTTTAAATTTTATATAGATATATTTTTTTAAATGACAAATTCTATGTAAAATTTTTTTTTTTTTAAATGAGGAAGGTTCATCAAGGCAAAATTTTATTTCATTTGGCCTGAAATGTACGTTGGAGTTTTTAAAGGAGGGAGAAATTCTTGGATTTTTCAAGCTAACATAATTCTACATTTAAAATGTGCCTAAAATTAGTATGCCATACACAAAATGCCCAGATAACATTTTAAAGTGATGTTGCAAGGCAACAAATGCAAAAAAAAAAAATTTGCATTTCAGTAGGCAAAGGAACACCCACATTCAGACTCTGCGTAGGAAGGAGATCTTGAGGGACTCTGGGATTTCCAGCTGGGTGGCACTGACTTGCGGCGGAGGCAGATAAGGGAAGGTGACGGGGAATACCCGTCTGACATCCATCAGAAGCTGTGGAGGTTGCCCCTCAGAACGCCCCTTCAGCAGCCCCTGGGAAACCCCACAGAAAAGCAGCGCTATTATCACTGCTGGACAAAACCCTGCTATAATATTGTTTTAGAATTGAATGCTTTTGCTCTTACCTGCACTATACGAATGAAATTGAGCGTTACTCTCTCTTCAAGGTCACTCTGAGGTGTATAGAGGCTTAAAATCTTTACCACCTGTAACACACATTTAAAATGCAAATACAATTAGCATGCAAACATAAAATTGTGTATATATAACTTATCATATATATTGAACATGTATTTAAATTAAAATTGAAATTGAAATTTCGTACATGTATACCTATATGTGTACACAATTAACATTTAAAATAATTTAATTATAATACATTCACGTAATAAATGATATATATACAAATTATGTATAATTATATCTATTATAATTATAATAATGTTAACAAAATACAAAATATGTATATTTAAAATAAATTAATTTAGGATAAAGGGTAAAGTCAAATTATATATAATTCTATTTATATTATATATCATGTGTTGTTAATAGAAAATAAAATTACAAATATATTTAAATTTGTTAATTTTTTTATATTTGTATATTATATTTTCATGTAAGTTAAGTATATTATATATTTTATATTATATTATAATACATTATATTCTATACAGTGCCTTGCGAATGTATTCATACCCCTTCATTTTTTTTCACGTTTTATGTTCCTGCCTTATGTTAAACTGCTTTAAATTACTGTTTTCCCCCACATCAATCTACACTCCATACATCATAATGGTAAAGCAAAAAACAGGTTTTTAACATCTTTGCAAATTTATTAAAAATAAACTTAAATGATTCCATTGCATAAGTATTCATACCCTTATCTGGGACAGTTGAAATTTAGCTCAGGAGCACTCATATTGCTTGTAGATGTCACTACACTTCAAGTGAAGTTAACCTGTGGCAAATTCAATTGAATGGGTATGATATGGAATGGCACACATGTCTTAAAAGGTCTAACAGCTGATAATGCATATCAGAGCAAAAACCAAGCCCTGAGGTCAAAAGAACTGTCTGTAGAGCTCAGAAACAGGTTTGCGTCAAGCCACACATCTGGGAAAGAGTTCGGAAAAAAATTCTGCTTCACTGAAGGGTCAAAGAAGCATGTAGTCTCTGTTACCCTTAATGGAAGAAGTTTGAAACAACTAGGACTCTTCCTAGAGCTGGACGTCTGTTCAAACTGAGCAACTGATGGAGAAGGGCTTTGGTTAGAGTGGTGACGAAGAACCTGATGGTCACTCTAGTTGAGCTCCATGATCATATGTGGAGACGGGAGAAACCTACAGAACGACAAACAATACTGCAACACTCCACGGATCTGGGCTTTATGGCGGTATGGCCAAAATCCATCCTCTCCTCAGTGAAGACACATGAAAACCACTTGGAATTTGCAAAAAAGCACCTAAAGGACCCTAAGATTCTCTGGTTTGATGAACCTCAATTCTAAGCATCATGTTTGAAGGAAACCAGCTCTGCTCATCACCTGCAGATTACCATCCCAAAAGTAAAGTGTGCTGGTAGCAGCCTCATGCTGTGGGGCTGTTTTTCAGCGGCAGGGACTGAGGGACTCGTCAGAATAGAAGAAAAGCTCAATGCACCAAAATATTGAGGTAGCCTTAATGAAAGCCCAGTCCAGAGCATTCAGAACCTCAGACTGGGCAGAAGATTTACCTTCCAACAGGACAATGACCCTAAAAACACAGCAAGAGTGGCTTATAGACAACTCTGTGAATGTCCTTGAGTGGCCCAGCCACAGCCTGATCTTAAACCCAATCAAATATTTCAGGAGAAACCTGAAAATGTGCATCTGCCCCCATCCAACCTGACAGAGCTTGAGACGTGAAGAGGTGATAATTGCCAAATGCTGATGAGCAAAGCTTGTCGCATCAAACAAAAAAGACTTGAGACTGTAAAGGTGCTTCAGCTAAATATTTAGTTAAGGGTATGAATACTTATGCAATGTACTTATTTCAGTTTTTTATATTAAATTAATTTACGAAGTTGTGACTTCTGTTTTTGCTTTGTCAATATGGTGTATCAAGTGTAGATTGATGTGGAAAAAAAGTCATTTAAAGCAGTTTAACATAAGGCAGGAACATAAAACGTGAAAAAAAATGAAGGGGTATGAATACTTGCGCAAGGCACTGTATGTGTATAAATATATTATAATGAAAGGTATAAATTCTATATGTTATAAACTAAGGTTTATTAAGACAAAATTTGATTCTAGTATCCAATTACATTCAATATTATTGAATTCATACATATTAAATATATATATATATATATATATATATATATATATATATATATATATATACACAGTTTATATTATGTTATATATAATTCTACACATATACACACATAAAAACATTTAATATAATTTAATAATAATACATTTACATATAAATTATATATACAATTTATATATAATTTTATTTATATTTATTTTTTGTTAGAAAGTAAAAGTACAAATGTCTATATTTAAAATAATTAATTTAGGATAAAGGATAAAGTTTATATATATATTTGTGTATTGTATTTTTCTACAAGCTGTGTATATTATATTATTATATATGTCTATAAATATATTATAATGAAGGTTATAAATTATATATTATAAACTAAGGTATATCAAGACAAGAAATTTATTCTAGTATACAAATATAATTATATTCAATATAATTAAATACATACACATATTAAATTATATATACACAATTTATGTATTTAATGTAAATAAAATAAAATGTATTTAATGTAAAAAAAAAAAAAAATAAAAAAATTGTTGTTTATAATAAAAAAGAATATTCATCAAGGAAAAAAATTATTTTATTTTGCCTGACATGTAACTTTAATAACAGGTACGCCACCTGCTGGTTGGACAGTTCATTGCAGGCTTGGACCATGGCTTGTCCATCAGCTTCAGTCTTCTTGCTCATTTGAAGAAGCTGTGCCGCCTGTATGAGTGGCTCCAGCGGAGTCACAGCGCCCCCTGTCTGCAGCGAACAACTGCGCAGCCACTCCTCCAGTAAACTCACATTATACCTATAATATATGGATATAACTAACTACTGTGTTCAGTTGAAGGCACTGAAGCAGATGTCTAAGTAAGCGAAGCGAGAGCAGATCTGACCTGATCTGCAGGCCGCGGTTCCAGCAGCACATATCCTTGCGCAGCAGCAGGCTGTTGAGGGTGGAGGCGGCCAGCAGGTACATGAGCTGATGGAAGGCTTGCTCCTGCAGGGACGAGGGCAGATCCTGACGGGACAGGGCTGTGTGCAGCGCTGACAGTTCCCTCAGGACCGCTGACATAGTCGCTCCCTCCGTACTGGCTGGAGGTCGGGGGTCCGATCCCGCACGCTTACGACCAGCACTCAGCTTTACTGATGATCCAGCCAGACCAGGAATGATCTCACTTTCAAGCATTGCTGGGACTAAAGTTAAGAGAAGGGTACACAAGCATATGTTTTATTATATTAGACGTTTATATATATATATATAATATAATTATAAATATAAAAATATATAAATTACAATAAATAATAAATTACACATAAATGACATAAAAATGTGTATAAGTAATTTATTATATTATACATGTGTCTAAATATAATGAAATATGTAGCAATGTATTCATAATGTAATAAAAGTATATTAATATATTTATATAATATACAATTATTTTTATAGTTTGTTAATATTAAAAATGTATGTGTTTATGTATGTTAAAATTATGTTCATATAATTAATTACATACAATTTGTGTATATTATATATGTATATAAACATTGTTAATGAAAGTCATGAAATTAAATGTAAATTTTATGTTCAAATATATCATATTAGAATGATCATGTAGAGCTTTTTTTTTTTTCTTTTTTACAGGAAATGACAATTGGTCAAAATAACAAATGTTTTCATTTGTTGTGATTGAAAATCAGGGTTATTCCACCAAACAATGATTTCTTAGCTCTTCTGAAGTTAAAACCTTGGTATTGTGTTTGTCTGAAAATGAATATAAATATCATGTTTTTTGTTATTTTGACCAATTGTCTTTTGATGCTCTAAATAACATTTTTATTTAAAATCTGGCAGAAATAATCACCAAAATGTTTACAGAATAAAACAAAAAACACATTTTACTCAAACACATAACTATAAATCATAACTCCAGAGAAAATGAGAATTTTCTATGTCTATATCTATATATGTGTGTATATCTATATATGTGTGTATATATATATATATATATATATATATATACACATACTACAAGGTCATTGGCAGCTGTGTAAGAAAGGTCTTTGTGTCCGTATAACTGTACCGATGATGGGTTGCAGGCGACTCTCAGAGATGGACTGCAGCTGCTGATAGGCCTGAATACACAGATCACTGAGCGCCCGGACAGAATCCTGCACATCCGTCACCAGAGGAACCAGCTCCTCTGAGCCCCTTCCGTCCTGCAGAAGAAGAGGCATATTTCAATTTGAAGTCATTTCTGTATAAGAAATGAAGTAACTGCTGAAGTTGAGATGTGTGACCTGTTGGGAAGAGTGCTGGTAGAGCAGGTCTTTGAGCAGGCAAGCGTTCTTCAGCCACACAGCCGTCACATCCAGATCATTGCCATGTTTCTGCAACATGAATCACACAACAATTAATGTCTTAAAATCTACTCTAGTCACATCAAACATGTTTCCCAGATGCAGATTAAAATTTGTTCTGGCCTTTACACTTTCTTAAAGGGATAGTTTACCCAAAAAATGAAAATTAGCCCATGATTTACTCACCCTCAAGCCATCCTAGGAGTATATGTCTTTCTTCTTCAGACGAATACAATCGGAGTTATATTAAAAATGGCCTGGCTCTTTCCACCTTTATAATGGCTATGAGTGGTGGTCGAGAATTTGAAGGCCAAAAAAGTGCATCCATCCATCATAAAAAGGTGCTCCACGCAGCTCCAGGGGTTAATAAAGGCCTTCTGAAGCAAAGTGATGCATTTGTGTATGAAAAATATCCATATTTAAATCTTTATAAACAGTAATCTCCAGCTTCCGCTAACTGTCGTACACACGTTCACGAGAGAGTGTTGTTCCAGCGGATGATGGCGGTGGAACATAAGCTCCGGTGAGAATATGCTAATCTTGTGAGAACAAAGTTTTGTTTACAGCAAAGGAAAACCAGTCTCCTCTTGGCTTATATCATAATCCTCCGGCATTTTTCTTTACAAATCCTCGTTTTGTACTTCTTATTCATGACTAGTGTTTTGTTTTGCTCTGTCCTCTGCACTTCCACGTTCATCTACGTCCTACGTCATCCGCTGGAACGCTCGTGAACACGCATACGACAGTTAGCGGAAGCTAGAGATTACAGTTTATAAAGTTTAAAATATGGATATTTTACTTCACTTCAGAAGGCTTTATTAACCCCCGGAACCGTGTGGAGCACTTTTTATGATGGATGGATGCACTTTTTGGGGCTTCAAAATCTCAACCCCTATTCACTGCCATTATAAAGCTTGGAAGAGCCAGGATATGTTTTAACGATTATATTCATCTGAAAGAAGAAAGTCATATAGACCTAGGATGGGTTGAGGACGAGTAAATGATGGGTTAATTTTAATTTTTGGGTGAACTCTCTCTTTAATTTTGGACTTTAATTTGTTTGAATTTTACATCTTAACCTATAAGGTAACTCTTAAACAATAAGGTAACTGTATAAATTACGATTTAAACAGATACACAGCTGAAATAATACAAATTGTAACAGAATTAATGTGTTAATTTCTAAGCCTCACATTTCTGCTTTTAAAGGGATAGTTCACCCAAAAATGAAAATTCTTTCATTAATTACTCACCCTCATGTCGTTCCAAACCTGTAAGACCTTCGTTCATCTTCGGAACATAAATTGAGATAATTTTGATGAAATCTGAGAGCACGCCGGCATTGTGGAGAGTATCACAACGCATGTGCTTGATTCCACTTCATGTAAACAATGCATGTGCGTGTTAACGTAAGCAGTAGCGCCATGCCCATGCGTTGTTTACATGAAGCGGAAGCAAGCATCATGATGGCGCGCCACAGCAAACAGAATGAGAAGGAGAAGAATTGTTGAATAAAGACGTTATTTTTGTTTTCTTTGCGCACAAAAAGTATTCTGGTAGCTTTGTAAAATTACAGTTGAACCACTGATGTCACATGGACTATTTTATCGATGTCCTTGCTACGTTTCTGGACCTGGGAACATTTCAGTTGTATTGCTGTCTTTGGGAGGGTCAGAGAGCTCTCGGATTTAATCAAAAATATCTTAATTTGTGTTCCGAAGATGAACGACGGTCTTACAGGTTTAGAACGACATGAGGGTGAGCAATTAAAGACAGAATTTTCATTTTTGGGTGAACTATCCCTTTAAACCCTTTAAAATTGGCTCCATACACTTTCAGTTTCTTACTGTAATTCCCATTTTTGCTTTTTTTTAAATGAATAAATACATACAAACTGTGGATGAATTATTTGAGGCACACTGTGATAAATGCTAAAGATATAAATGCTAGTTAAATCAAAGTTAGTCGTTCACCTTCAGGGCACTTTTAATGGCGCTCACAGCAGCGCTGCAGAGCCCCTTCACACGCGTCTGATCGCCGCTGCAGTCCGCCTGCCGTACACACAGAAACAGAACCCGAGCTGCCAGTCCAGGGGGCAAAGACAAGACGCCCTCCGCCCTAACATCTGCCACAGAGAAAAATTCAGTCCTCTCAGTCCGCATGAATTACAGTCTCAAAACTAAACTCCAAATGTTGTGTGTTGCTGACCTGTTATGAGGTGTTTGATCAGCTTGCTCTCATCTTTCTTCCTGCACTCCAGTAGTCCGGTGAGCATCTGGCTCTTCTGAGGGGCAGGAGATGTTGGGTCCTGGGACGCAGCTATGGCTACACCTGAGCATTAAATACATTTTCAATATTATATCTATTGTATCATGATTTGAAACTTATAACAAACTTCTTTTGTGAAATGTTTTGCTTGAGAAGTGCATTTGTGCTACTTTTCATTAAAATACAAAACATTTGATTTGATTATTTTATTATAAACAGTAATGGTATTCAGATAAAGTTCAAACATTATTTATTTATTCGTTTGTTTGTTTTTAAAGAAAAAATTCTCCATTCTCCAATTCTCAGCTCCACACATACAGGAACTCAAACCAACTACATCTACTGCTAAAACTCCCCTCTTCTCCTTCTGTCCCCACACTGAGGCAGAAGTATCCAAACTTCTCCTCTCCAGCCATCCTACAACATGCCCACTAGACCCTATTCCCTCACACCTCCTCCAAGCAATCTCTCCTACACTCTTACCAGCACTCACACACATTATCAACACATCTCTCCTCACAGGCACCTTCCCCACTGCATTCAAGCAGACTCGGGTAACCCCACTGCTCAAAAAAAAAAATCGACATTAAACACTTCACTTATAGATAGCTACAGACCTGTCTCTCTCCTTCCATTCATAGCAAAAACACTCGAATGAGTTGTTTTCAACCAGGTATCATTGTTTCTCTCACAGAACAACCATCTGGATGCTAACCAGTCAGGTTTCAGGAGCGGCCATTCAACTGAGACTGCGCTACTGTCAGTCACGGAAGCCTTGCGGATTGCAAAAGCTGATTCTAAATCATCAGTTCTTATTTTGCTGGATCTATCTGCCGCTTTTGACACTGTGAATCATCAGATCCTCCTGTCCACCCTCTCATCACTGGGCATCACAGGGATTCAACTTCGCTGATTCCACATCTCACTGGTAGGTCTTTCAAGGTGGCCTGGGGAGGGGGGTATCCAAAGCACACCAACTGGTCACTGGGGTTCCTCAGGGATCAGTTCTTGGACCCCTCCTCTTCTCCATTTACACTACGTCTCTGGGTCCCATCATTCACGCACATGGCTTCTCCTATCATTGCTACGCCGATGACACGCAGCTCTATCTCTCCTTTCAACCAGATGACCCAACGGTAGCTGCACGGATCTCAGGCTGCCTGGCGGACATCTCGGCATGGATGAAAGAACATCAACAGCTCAACCTGGCAAAAACTGAGCTTCTTGTCTTCCCTGCCACTCCAACTCTACAGCATTACTTCACCATCCAGTTAGGTTCATCAACAATTACCCCATCAAGTTCGGTCAGAAATCTGGGTGTAATCTTTGATGACCAGCTGACTTTCAAAGACCACATTGTAAAAACTGCTTGATCTTGCAGTTTTGCATTGCACAACATCAGAAAGATCAGGCCCTTTCTCATGGAGCATGCTGCACAACTTCTTGTCCAGGCCCTTGTCATTTCTAGGCTGGACTACTGCAGTGCTCTTCTGGCTGGACTTCCATCATGCACAATCAAACCTTTACAAATGATTCAGAATGCAGCGGCACGACTGGTCTTCAACGAGCCCAAGAGAGCCCATGTCACACCTTTCTTTATCTCCCTGCACTGGCTACCGGTTGCAGCTCACATCAAGTTCAAGACACTGATACTTGCATATAGAGCAGCCACAGGCTCAGCACCCACCTACTTCCACTCACTTTTACAAATCTACATTCCCTCCAGATGTCTGAGATCCACTAGTGAGCGACGCCTCGTGGTGCCACAACAATATTAAGCAGCAAAACTGATATTATCATTAATAACAATATGAAATGTGTCTTGAGCAGCAAATCAGCATATTAGAATGATTTTTGAAAGATCATGTGACACTGAAGACTGCAGTAATGATGCTAAAAATTCAGCTTTCCATCACAGGAATAAATTACATTTTTACATATATTCAAACAGAAAACATTCTTTTAAATTGCAATAATATTTCACAATATTACTATTTTTACTGTATTTTTGATCAAATCAATGCAGCTTTGGTGTGTGCAAGAGACTTCTTTCAAAATCATTAAAAAATCGTACCAACCCCAAACTTTTAAAAAGGTACAATCTTAAAAATAAAGTTCTTTATTGGCATCTATGGCTCCATGAAGAACCTTTACCATCTATGGAACCTTCCCATTCCAAAAAACATTCCTTATAATGGAAAAAAGTTTCTTAGATTTTTAAAATGTTATTCACACAAATTTAAAAATTATTCTTTTAAGAAGTGTTCACTGAAAGGTTCTTTTGGGAACCAAAAATGGTTCCTCTATGGCATCACCTTTATTTTTAAGAGTGTAGTTTGGGTGTCCAAATACTTTTTGGACCTACACAGACCTGCATAAGACAGGATTCTCCTGAGGCTCACGGTGTGTTTCAGTTCCTTGAGTTCCCGTCGCAACCGGACGCATTCCTGCTCTCGAACCACCACCTGCTCTGTTAGGTCCTTCGTAAACACACATAAAGAAGTAAAAATGACAAATTAACAAAGTACAAAGAACAATAAATGGTAAGTTCAGATGGAACAGGTACATTTATCTCAGGATCTCCAGGTGTATCTCTGTCTTGAGCCTGCTGGAGTTTTATCCTGAGATTTGTTATCTCCTGCTCCCACTGCGCTCTCTGAGACAACAGCTGCCTCTCTAGGAACCTGAAAACGTACAATGTAATGTGTATAATATAAGTCATTTATGACTTCTAGTGTATCAATCTGATGTACGTGAGGTGATCAGAAGGAAACTGACTTGTTGGCCACACGTACAGCGTCGTAAGCGTATCTGAGATCCTCCCCCTTCATGCTTTCGGCAGTGTCTTTCGCAATGCTCATATCCTCCATTAGGATGTTCTGCAGGTAAGGATTCTTGTTTTTGTTATTACAATTTTTATTTTGCATACAGTGAGAGACACGTTTAGTTTTGACTGAAACACTAACCAGAGGTTGCTCATCTCTCCAGGGTCTCCTGTCGGTGGGCGACGTCACACTGATCCTCCTGACCTCCTCCGGTGAAGGGAAGACGGGCGAGCTGGAGAACGGTGTGGTGACGGGTGAAGGAGGCTCCAAAGATACAATCGAATCTGTTCGCCTGTGTCCACGTGAACGCTGAACACACATATATTCTTACATTCAGTAAGGATTAAATATAAATTTTAACACTTAATAAAAGCGGTAAACAAATATAACATTATATAATGCATAACAGTTCATTACTACATTCAAATATCTTTTTAATTACTATATAATGTCATTTTTTCAGATTTGTACATGTACAGGGCAGTGTTATTTTAGTATCACTGAGATACTATTATAGTTTTTTATTAAATTAGTGTTTATTTTTGTATTTTTAGTTTTCATTTAAGTTTTAGTTAACGTTTTAGTAATTTTGTGTCTGTGGTTGTCTTTTTATCATTATTTATTTATTTATTTATTTTTTACATATTTGTACGTAGTTTTATTATTTGTTTGTTTTTATTTCAGTTTTAATTATTTTAGTACATTCAATTAAACTAAATAAAAAATGAGAAATGTTGCAACTGGCACCGGACTGAAATAAAATAAGTTTGGGTTTTTACGTATATTGTATTTAATTTATTATTATTTTTTTATTAATTTGTTTCTTTTTTTATTTTATTATTTTTGATTATTTATTTCAAGTAACAATTTTATATGGTTTCAGTTTACTATAGGGCATTGTGTACCCATATATATATATATATATATATATAATTATTATTATTAATAATGTATATTCTATGATAATTAGAAATTGTATTTTATTTCAGAGAAGGGACAAACTTTCAACAATACATGACCCTGACCGAAATAAAATAAGTTTGAGTTTTTATATTGTATTTAATTTATTTTTATTTTTTGCTTTATTTATTAATTTGTTTTTCAAGTATCAATTTTTTATGGTTTTAGTTTACTATAGGGCATTGTGTACCCTTATACACACACACATATATACACATATATATATATATATATATATATATATAAAAAATACTACTAGACGAATGAATTATTATAATTAAAAATGTACATGCTATGATAATTTGAAATTGTATTTTATTTCAGAGAAGAGACAACAATAAAAAAAAAAATGGGAATGTTGCATTCAAAATTCCTATATGAGGAGATATGCGATATGGAAATTTTGTCTTGAAGGATCATTTTCAGTAAGGACGTACCTCATTGGTGGTAAATAAGCTCATATCCCTCAGGTTGTCGTATCTTTGCTCTAGTCTTGTGAATTCTCTCAGTAAACTCTGGTATCTCCTCCTCTCCTCTTCCAGCTCTGCTCGCACTGATGCATCTGCCTGGTCCACATTCTGTTGACGGTTCTCTGAAACATACAGACACACAAATGCTTTCATTCATGTTTACTCCTCTATGTTTATACTATTTTCATATTTATTGTTGGTCTTTAAATCCATTCAAATTAGACTTAGTCAGCCATCTCATTCATTTATTAAACAATACAGGAGTTGAGATGGTGTATATAACACTGTGGCAGACACATGATTCACCCTCCAGAGCTTTTTCCTGATCCTGTAAACGAATGGCCAGATCATCCCTCTCTTTCTCCAAAGAATCTCTCTCAACTCGGAGAGCTTGGATTTCCTAGAGTAAACAGGGCGTAAACAAACAAAACTAGCACATGTCAACAGAACCAGCTGCCTTGCAAGAAAAGAAAGTTGTTTAAGGAAAATGAAGTGGCTGTTGTTAACCACATGGCTCACCTGTGTAAGCTGGAGGATCTCTTGGGCGGCTTTCTCCTCAGCTCTCCTCCTGTCCTCCTCCTGTTTGTCTGTGAGTGAAGGAGCAGTATTTGCTTTCTCCTGCAGCTGGATCTGGAGTTTAAGGAGGCTGGACCGCAGCTGTTCCAGCTCACAGCTGTGAGCTTCTCGCTCGGCCTGAAGAGTCTCCCTCAGAGATGCACTCTCTCTCGTCTGAGGGAAGAAAACACACATGATTCACAATATACAACACTATTTAACAATTTGAATATTGCCAGTGTTGGGGTAATGCATTACAAGTAACTGGAGTTATGTAATCAGATTACTTTTTCAAGTAACTAGTAAAGTAACACATTACTTAATTTACAAGAATACCTGAATTACTAGATGAAAAATACTGAATTAATGGATGAACCAATTCAACCATAATAAGCAAAAATGACTATAGATAAACATAACATTTGTGTGTTTTTTATTGCTTAAGAGTGTTGAGCTCTCTTCTCCTGCGTCCTATTCTTCATGCAGTCCAGAATGGCAACACAATTGAAAGGTTGGAGTTGCACCCTCTACTGTACAAATGTGAATTTATATTTCCTTTAGAGTTTTTCACGTTAAAACAAACAATCAAGCCCAGCTCAGATGAGAAAAAGTAATGCAAAAGTATGGTAAAGCATTACTTTCCATAAAAAGTAAAGTAATGCAATTAGTTACTTTTTAAGGGAGTAATAATATTGTAATGCATTACTTTTAAAAGTAACTTTTCCCAACACTGAACATTACTTACATCAAGTAGTTATCAAAGAAAAAGGTGATATTTATAAAAAAAATTTAAAAAAAAATTAAATACATTTGGGGGGGGGGGGAGAGAGAGAATCATTCTCTAAGGAAAATTAACCATGGATTTAGTACAAATAAAACCACAAAAACATGATGGTAACCACAAATTAACCATGGTTTTACCACACTAACCATAGTTTAACCAGGGTATGTAACATGTAGGCCTAGTAAAACTGTGGTTATACAAATTGCAATCAATACGCCAAAAAAAAAAAAAAAAAAAAAACATTGTTACTACACTTTTAGTAGGCCTACAGTGATTCATTTTAACCATGGTTAATTTTAATAAAGGGATTACAAAATTGTGAACATCCCAACTAAACACCGACGCTTTCACCTGTTGGTCGGCTCGGAGCTGCAGCTGCATGAGTTTGACTTCCATGCCTTTATTGAGTTCTCTGTATTTCTCCACCGATCGAGCCTCAGCACGCAGGCGCAACAGCTCTTTCCGCGCCGCTCGCCTGCGCACGCAGCACTGCAGGAGCACCACTACAGCTCTGATGCGTCTGAAACTGCACCGGGCCAGCCAGCCTCGCACCCGCGCCTGCAAGAACACCGCCGCCCGCTCTGTCAGCATCTAGTGAGAGAGATTTATAAAACAAATTGCACGGTAAAGTAATAATATTTAAATTAGACAACAACATTCATACATATGCACTCTGTAGGCTAATCATTTACCGAACGTAACGTAAAATGTCAAGCTGCCATAACCCAAAATGTCACCCGTTATGTCAAATACCTGTTAAGATTCAGTGATTTGAAGAGGATTTATTAAGCTTAAAGTCTAGCAGATTGTGCCCTTATGTTAAGCTAGCTTCAGTTATTGTTTTTTTTCTATGACAAATGTACATCATGGAGAGCAAATTCTTCTTACGCTATTGAAAACAACACATGAACCATAAAATTATACAGACCCTAACACTTGACACATGAAACACAACAAGGGTAACAATCAACTGATAATTTTAAAGTGAAACAAACTTATTCTGACAACACAAAGTTACTGAACATGACACAATAATATAAATAAAACTGGCAAAGGGTGAATCGATGCAACCATATTAACTAATTATGCCCGAGTGGATGATGGGAAAAGGGAAAATGGAACTGAACAACAAAGCCTTTTTAGCATAGACCTGATAGTACTCAGAAAACACACACACACACACACACACACATTAGTCAACTGCTTTGCCTGATAGTTTGACTCTAAAAGCATATTTTAATAGAGATGTTGCATTACTTGAAAGTTGTTAAGGCCTGTTCACACCAAGAATAATAACTACAGATAACTATATTATAGGGTGACCATATGTGCCATTTTTCCTGGAAGCGTCCTGGCCAGGATTTCTATATTGCTTTGATTCAAAGTACCTTGAGAGCGTTCGAAAACCTAAGAAACCGATGTCATACACCAATCGGTCTGCACACACAAACAAAGCCAAATCCTAGATATTTTAGGCAATATAGAAATCCTGGCCAGGATGCGTCTGGGAAAAATGACACGTATGGTCACCCTACTATATAAACATTCACACCAGCGGACGATATCATCTGTTTATTCTAAGCACATTCATGTCTGCCATTTTAAATTCTCAAGATCGTGATAGTAGGATTGATTCTGATTGGGTGTCAATGTTTTTATTGTTCATTAGCTGGAAAAACACGTTCTGAAAGTGATTCCAACAATATCGTTTCTCTGTGCCTTTATAGCGTTATAGCGGTGGTGTGGACTCTGCTCTTCTTTAATACTGAGAACGATTTTTAGAATTATATCGTTATCATTATCTTTATAGTTATCGCGTCCTGGTATGAACAGGCCTTTAGAACTTCAAGATTGTCAAAAGACTAGAATCAAGTAATACTTTGGCTATTTTTTCAGGATTTAGATGTACGGTCAAACATTCTGGGAAATGTACCTGTAATTTTATTCGTATTTTTGTAACTATATCTAGACACACAAGAAGCACTTTACCTGTCTATAAATCCGACGAGCCTGAGTGCCTCTGATGAAGGCCTGGATTTTGATGGTGGCCTCTCTGATGGTGAGATAAAGCTGTCGCACAGCCAGCATGCGGTAGGTTTTCTGGATGATTAAAGCTGCACGTGTGTAACGGAGGCTCCACGCCAACCTAATGGTTAGGTAACATTGAAGCATATACTTCAAATTAGAGTCACAAATATACAAAAACACCCATTAGAAAAAACTACTCAACCAGAATAGACCTAAAAAGCCTACAGTGCATAGAGTGCTCTCTGGGTAACACTCTAACCCACCTTCGGGCCAGGGTTCCTCTGATGTACCGCTGCAGGATGAAGGTGGCCCACAGGAGCCGCTGATAATGCCTACGCTGCAGCCATCCTCTCACCCAGCTTTGGATCAAAACTCCTGCCGCATGTAGCCGATCCCCTCTCAGCTTCTCCAGTACTGCAACCTGTCCGGCCCGGAAGAAGGCCTTGGTCTTGCCAAAGCAGTACTGCTCTGGATCAGGGATGAGATCAGGAAGGGCTCTCTGGCAGGAACGGCGTATATCATCTTTAGAAACAGAACCACGTAGCAGCACCTGATAACGAGTGTAGAATTCCTCATATGTCCACCTGGAGTACAGATGAGAGAGTCAGGCATGGAAGAGGGAACTGAATTGAGAGACCTATAGAAGAGTACTTGCCTAGAGGGGTAGCCTGCGGCACTGATTCGGATGGTCTCCAAGACTCCACATGCTCGCAATTGCTGCACTGCTCGCTTGGGATCAAATCTGATATAGAGAGATGAGAAAAGGTTCATCAAACTCAAATAGACATGAACACAGAGGACATTTTATTTATTCACTTACAAAAATGGCTTTTTGAGATCATTGGACTTTATGCAGCGGACATAATGCGGTGTGGTGCTGTTCAAGGTGTCCATCAAAAGATGCAGGGATTGACGAAACTAGACACACAAAGACAGAATATGTAAGAAAAGGTGGAAATCTAAGACCTTAAGAGTCAAAGAATACCTTTAGATGGACTTGAGCATGACTGGTTAATCAAGAGTTTTCTTTAGACAGGAATCAGGAGAAGCAGCTCACCTGATAGCCCACAGTTAATTTGTGCTCTCGGTGAGATCTCTTCCCTGAACGTATGCTCCCGTTTGCAAGAGAGGAGTTGGGGAGGGATCCACCTGCTGACTCCTTCTGAAACAACTCGGCAACTAGTTCTGACTGTGAAGGGTACAAACAGTCGTGAGGAAGCAGAGTGAGTACAGAGCTAAATTTTTCAACAGCCAAGACTTGAACTATTCAAACAATACCTGACTAGCTCTCAGTATATTGATGGGCTCCTCAAATACAGTGTCTCGGTTCTTGTCTAAAAAGCCATCACACTCGTACTGGACCTAATTCAAAAAGCAAGCAATAATATCACAAACATTGAAAGGTTCGGTGCCATCATTTGGTGAATTGATGTTTTCTGACCATATCAGCAAAATGCACAATGATGAAGGCAGAGTTGGACATGCGTGGTTTACGAAAGTGAGGGTTGTGGTTCAGGTGCTGGTCGTAAAGCTTTCGAGCCCAGTTCTCATCTGAGCCTTTAGGCATCTAGAACAGAGCGATATTGGGTTGTACACCTTGATGATATGATAAGAGGGACTACAGCATGGATTACAGCGTGTAGATTCCTCACTCTGCACTCTTCATCCAGAAGATCAAGTAGGCCCAGCTGCCCTTCGATGAGCGCAATGCATGGCTGGTTATCACTGAACTCAATACGGTTCCAGGGAAGTTCCTCTCGCAGATACTCCTCCTGCTCCAGCTGAAACACGTGCTGACGAGGACAAAAAGAATATCCCAAATACATAAAACAACAGAATGATCAAAGTTGGGTCAACAAGTCAGCTAATGATAAGTCAGGTTCTGAAAAGCTCAGTGTAATCAAGAATAGGCACTCGAACAATGTACACTAGGGTGTAGGGTGACCATAATCCAGGATTTCCAAATTGCCAAAAATGTCCAGGTTCTGGCTTTGTTTTCCTATTGTTTTCATATTTGTTGGAGATAATAGGCGCGTTCGACTTAAAGCAGCACTGCACAGACTGATCGGTGTATGACATCAAAGTACCGCGAGACTGATTCGAAAGTATAAGGAGCTATCTGCTCTCTAATCGCTCAAGCGGTCTGAGCATCACCACTTAAAGTCGAACACACCTAATGACTAAAAAGTAGTTTGACAAATAGCGTGCAGGCATAAGTACAATAATCTACTCATCGCAGTGCTCAAGAAGGAATTGGAATATCAACAGGAAAAACCAGCCATTTTAGGCAATTTAGAAATCCCAGCCAGGACATGTCCAGGAAAAAGAGGACGTATGGTCACCCTACTAGGGTGGAGCTACCCTTCAAGGACTAAGTCACTCTTTACTAGACAGAAGATGTTAGATGCCTATGTACACCAAGTCCCAATATCTGGAAACTTACCCTGTTGAACTGCTGTTGGAGTTTCTCATTTGCGTAGTTAATACAGAATTGCTCAAAACTATTCCTGTCAAAAGTCTCAAACCTATAAATGATCAAAGAAAAGATTGACCAAACAATTCTGCATGTAAATTTTTCTTTTGTTACATACAATATAACTCTTACCCATAGATATCAAGAACTCCTATGAAAGATTTGGGCTGTTCCCGGTGCGCTCTTAAGGATGAGTTGAGCCTCTGCACTGTCCAAGTGAACAGTTGCTCATACACATGCTTAGCCAGAGCATCCCTTGCTTCATTAGCCTGCTGACCTGTCATGGGCTTCACAAGCATTTCCCCACCCACTGCCAATCGCCTGTGGCATAGCCATTGGGCCATCTGAGCACCTTCCACCCCTAAAAGCTTGGCAAAGATGGCCAAGGAACGGTCGTTGGCCTGCCAGTATGATGAATAAGAAATGATGTCCGTATTAGCACATGCTACTTGTTAACAAATTAGCACTGCTCCTGTTCTTCATCTATACAGACATCAAATCTAACTCAGAAATGTGAAAAATAATAGGAAATGGTGCTTGTACATCAATGTAGCTGCGGTCCCCACCACGGCCGCTGGCTTGTATGTTGATATTTCCCAGATGAAGAATAGCTGCCAGTATACAAAATATCTCCATCTGCTGGTCAGGTTGCACTCCTGCAGGGGTGAACCACAAGTTTTGCAAAAAGTGTGTTATGTTGTTTTGGAGGAATTTAAGGGTGTTTTTTAGCTTACCAAGAATAGTAAAGGCATTTCTTGTCCGCTCTAGCTCAACCACATCATCTGTGCCAGAAATGTGCACATCTTGTCCTTGGTTGGTGTAATGAAAGTTCTCTGCAGAATCTAGCGAGATGCAGTAGTGCATGGTGTAACTGAACGAAAATTTCCAACACAAATAAAAATGTTTTCAGGACATAGGTTTAGGCTTTACCAAGTTTGAGTGTCCTCAGCTCTGGCAAATCCCTGGAAGCACAAAGCTGGTAGAAGATGTGGTAGTTTCTTTCTTGAGCTGCCTGTTTGTGTTATGAAACATAATTCATCTCAATAAAATAACTTGGTCATTGAATCATGAGATAATATGAAAACTATATGATTGAGCAAGCACCTGAAAAACAACTCTTGATTTCTCCAACAAGTAGGTCCTCATGTTTGCCCCAATTATATCCCCTTTACGTCCAAATCCTATCTCAATATACTTTCCAAAACGACTGCTGTTGTCGTTTCTGGTTGTTTTTGCATTACCAATTGCCTGCAAGGATTAAAATGTTACAAACAGCCTCCTTCTACTTTACCAAAAAGGTCAGAAATCAAGTTTCAGTACCTCCATGATGGGATTTGATGCCAGCACTTTCTCCTCCACACTGGTCTGCTGGGCCGCACCACCCACGACAGCAAAGTAACGCATGGTGAACTTAGCAGATACAGTTTTACCTGAGCCTGATTCTCCACTGATTATGATGGATTGGTTTTTCTCCTCTCTGTTATAATAATAAACCCATATGTTTTAGTTAAAGTAATGTAATACAGATTGAGAATGAATTTCTCTATGTGTACTATCATAGTAGAGTGTTGGTAATACCATGGTACTTTGATATTTAAATATTATTATTTGGTTCTCCAAGGTAATTCACAGAATACCATAGTATTACCATGGTTCAAATGTCCAAAAACATGGTACTATTTTTGTAAGTGAACTGATCTTGTTATTTGCTTGTTCTTGACCTGATCATAGTTCGGTATGCCTCTTCAGCCACAGAAAAAATGTGTGGCTCCATATCAGCCATGTCCTGGCCGCTGTAAGCGTCGATCACTTCCTCTCCATAAATGGGCAACTGTTCATATGGATTTAATGCCACCAACACAATCCCTATTAAATATGAGAATGTTGTCTAAATGAGGTTAATGTATCTCTGAAATTAAAAGTGAAATTAATCTATTTTTAAAATATGCCATAATCTCCTGTGCATAATTCACATTTCAATAAACCCAGTGCTTGGTAAACGTTCTTTACAGTAGCCAATATAACAATGAGTGACGTTATTTGAATTTCTGTGTTTTGAACTTTACACTCAGTAAAATAGAGGTTATTGGCCAATGGCTGTAAAATCTTGCTACTGTTTTCTGCTGAATTTAACTCACCGCAGTAAGTGTAAATGCTACTGTAGTCGAGAAAGCGCACACGCAAGTTGTGAAGTACCGCTGGCTCATGGAGGAAGGTTAGAGCTGTGAGGTCATTCTCTCCCTCCAAAATATCAGGGTTACCTAGAGGAGGAAGACCCGCTGGAGGCAACACTGGATACTCCATCTCCTTGTTTAAAAATAATAAAATAGCATATAAATGGTTTGTAACGATATAAATAAAATAAGAGACATTTTGTCTTGAATGGCTATACGACTGAAAATTAGGAAAAACATTTTGTTTATAATGTTTTGAACACTGTTTGATTAGTGGTTAGTGCGACAGGTTCTTTCTTAAAGGCTCATGGTTTCAAATCAGAATCATATGTTTGTAAGTGTCATACTCTGCCATCAGTGAGTTGAATTCGTATGTGCTGGTCTCCAGGACGGTAGTCTTGAAGCAGCTGGGCAGACACCCACACAGCTTCTGGGTCTGGCACCCACACACATGCCCCCTGAGAGACAACAGAAACAGTAACTATATTCAAACTGATCATAATCAACAGTATGTGGCAAGTCCAAAGTTTTTTTGTATTTGATCCTGATCTCTTGCTAAATTTTTGATTGATATTACCCAAACTCTTAAATGTCGAGTGTACTCGCACATCACTCAACTGGATTTCAAAAAAAGTTCAGAAATGAATTGGTACATGTGCTTCCTGCACCTAAACTAGCTATTCGAGATCTTCAGGACTACTAGAACGTCCATTGCAGGTGTGTTGGAGATAAACTGTGCATGAAGGTGGCCTTATAGGAGCAAGACTGGACATTGCATTCTACAGACTTGATTATGATTATGTGTCAAGATATGGATACCAAGGAAATTGATTCAATATTTTGTATATTACACAACCGACTCATGTGCCTGAGTGATTGCCTGTCCCACCCCAGTGACACTCTTTCTCCCCCATCAGCATAAATACACTCACTACACCATTAAACATTAACACCAGCTGGTCTTCTCTGACAGTGAAAATAATACAGATGCAGAAGCACAACACTACACAAAATCAAACTCTATCTATCTATCTATCTATGCATTCCACACTAAAAATCTATCTATCTATCTATTCCACACTAAAAATCAAACTATCTATCTATCTATCTATCTATCTATCTATGCATTCCACACTAAACAAAATCAAACTCTATCTATCTATCTATCTATCTATCTATCTATTTATCATGACATCCAATAGAATTACAAAAAATATATACTAAAAGTTAGTATACGCACTTACCTTTGTGTAGAGCTCTGTGGTCGCCATCTGGCCAGAAAGTTAATTTCTGCTTTGACAGCTCAAAGGAAACCTTACTACAACTTCAGCTGTTCTTTTAATTTGTGTCTCAGAGCGAGTGACTGGCCCCGTGGCCTTTGGTCTGTTAGAGATTCAGGCATCATAACCATAATGGTAAGTTAACAGTTAATCCTCCAGCTAAGAGAGGGACATTTAAAACAGCTCTGGATCTGAACCATAAACTCTCTTAGCAGCTTAAAGTAGTGCAAACAAATGGATAGCAAATAAATGATAGCACTAACGTAACGAAACATAAATAAATATTCCGTCAAGTGCAACATCTGTAGGATCATAGAAGAAAGAAACAGCCTTAATATTCAACACAAGAACATTTTATTTTGAGAAATGAGTGCTGCTGTGGGTTATGAACGAAACATTTTTAAAAAACATAGTTTTCGCCCCGTAACACGTTTAATTAAGTTGCTTATCACAAGATGATGTTTACACATCACTTTATATGAATCACGCGTCACATTTTATGAATCACCATTCACATTTGAATTTCAGGTTCAGACTGTGGAAATGTTATTCAGTGTCAAGTATGAATAGCTTATAAGGGAAAAAACAGGCCATTTTAACAAGCACCAGATGAGTTGAAAACATAACATTTAAAGTAAAACAAAGCCATACCTGCACACTATGGCTTTTAACTGTTAATATGTTTATCAATGCCTCCCCAGTAAAACATTTGGCATTGAGAATAACACATTGAAACTGGATTTAAACAGCATAATACTGATTTGCACCTTAGTTTGATTAACAAAGAGGGTAAAATATTGTGAAAATAAGAGAGAAGGTCAATATTTTTGCACAAACATGTTCCTTTCTCTTTTTGACAGAGCTTTAAACATTTTTAGTCACAGAGAATAATCAACTTATCAGTTTAGGTCAGCTGTGACAAAGTATAGCACCCACTAGAACTAGAGGACTGTATTTTTGACTTGATTGTCAGCTCCATATCAAATCCAAAAACCTCCTCTCAAAAAACATTTAATGCAGAAGGCAGTTCAACTGCTGAACTTTTCTAACATTTTGTTCTTTTAGAAAAATGTTTGAAAAATTAAAAAAATAATGATAGTAAAACAGAAAAATGCCTGAAAATCGAGCCAACAGTCTCAGAGAGATCCCAACTGAGGGGCGTACACGGATGGATATTCAGCAAAGCTGGGAGATCACGGTAACGTGGTGTGTTGATCAACAAGCGTCTGGTTGGGTTGGAAATTCAGACACATTTGAATGCCCTGTCAAAAAAAAGAAAAAAAGGCATTTTGGTGACTATTTCCTTTAGGAAACAATAGCAGAAATACTGTCATTTTTCTTCAGCTATTTGCTTACCTTTGTTATACTTCCTGTTTATCATCATTGCAATTCCCCTCCTGTTTGAGTGCGTCGCCCTCACTAGTGGTTTCCTCCACGTGAGCCAACATGTCGGCCATCAAAGCCTCCTCCAGTCGCTTTCGCACGCTGTACACCAGCTCCTCTTGCTTTCTGTGAGCATAAAATTCAACTGTATCATTGTACTTACAAAAATTTCCCCACAGTGATACAGTGCATCATTCAGAGGGTTGAAGTACCTGATATCCTCGTCTGTGACGATGAAGGCCTTGCAGAGAGGCTGAGCCGTGTTGAGCCACACGCCGGGGTTCTTCTCCACAGCGGCGGACAGCTGGCCCGTGATGGGAGCCGCACTGGTGTGAAGAGCACTGGCAATAGCTGACAACAGGGTCTTATCTGTGCAGCCAGGGCCCACTCCTTTAGTGACGTCAAAAGAAGAACATAAAAAGAAATTAATACTTTTGTTCAGCAAGGACACATGAAATTGACAAAGTGAGAGTAAAGATATTTGTAAGGTTAGATAAGATTCCTTTTTCAAATAAATAGTCTTCTTTTGAACTTTCTATTCATTTAAGAATCCGGAAAAAAATCATGGTTTTCATCTGTTTTCAACTCTGATAATAAGAAGTAATAATAAGATCTTCTTGAGCTGCAAATTGGCATATTCAAATGATTTCTGAAGGATCATGTGACACTGAAGACTGCAGTAATGGCTACTGAAAATTCAGCAAATTACTCAATTATTCAAACAGAAAACAGTTATTTTAACTGGTAATAATATTTCACAATATTG
This sequence comes from Tor tambroides, assembly GCA_021397915.2. Taxonomy (NCBI): domain Eukaryota; kingdom Metazoa; phylum Chordata; class Actinopteri; order Cypriniformes; family Cyprinidae; genus Tor; species Tor tambroides. The sequence goes on from JAFVLL020018783.1 coordinate 28,649, forward strand.
CAGTTTTTACTGTAGTTTTGATCAAATAAATGTAGCCTTGGTGAGCAAAAGAGACTTCTTTCCAAAACATCAAAAAATCTTACCAACCTCAAATTTTTTGAAATTAAATTTTTTTTTTTCAATAAAATAACATTTTATTTAAATTTATATTAATTAATCATTAATTCTTAATATTTTTGTATTTAAAAATAACATTTTTAAAATAAAATGAAAATGTCAAATAAAATGTTAAGCAAATTTAAACTCTTTGTAAAGTTCTCTGCACCTGTACAATTTTTGTGTGTGAGTGTGTTTAGTGCTGCGCTTTTATTTTGACATTACCACATTGTCTTTTATTTTGAAACTGTCAACAGTTGAATTGAGTGTTTTCACCTGTTTCATGTTAGTGAACTAATTCCTGAGTATAAATAGCCCTCTGTTTGGGCCTTATCTGCTGTTGTTTATGTACTCTGGCTTACTTTTGATTAGTGTTTGTTTGCTTATCTCATTTTCTTCAGATTTCACAAAGTACTATTATATTAACTTTCATTTATTCTTGATTAAAATAAACACACTTAGATTAAGTTCTTCATCTCGCCCAGACGTACCTTGTAAGCCTTTGGGGAGGTCCATTGTTTTCACCAACTCCTCTGCTATGTCAAAGGCATTGAGGCCACTCAACTTCTTCTCCCAAAAAAGCTGTTGATGATAAGTATATTAGCATTGTGCCACTACGACAAAATACTGTTATTGCTAAATAAAACCTAGATTAGATGAGTGTTACCTGTCTGGGCTGGTCAATGGCCTTCTGTGGGTCTGTTTTAACCTTATTGCTGGGGTGGTTAGTGACTTTTGTGACAGGTTGTTTGAAGATGGAGGCCGTCTGTCGTACCGGGAGGGACGTATTCAGGTCGGGTTTGCCCTGTTAAAGATGTAACACGCTTTATTACGGTGACAAAAAAAAAAAAAAAGAATTGCTGGTCTCTTACTGGATATTGTTGCAGGTAGACCAGCTTGAGCAGTAAAACTGGCCTGAAATAGTTCACCCCAAAAAAATTTGCTTGTCATGTACTCACCCTAAGGCTATCCAAGCATTTAGCATTACAGCACTTTCTCACCAATGGACCTTCTGCATTCTGAATGGGTGCCGTCAGAATGAGAGTCTAAACAGCTGATAAAAGTATCACAAGTAATCCACACGAATACAGTCCATCAATTAACATCTTGTGAACTGAAAAGCTGCGTGTTTTTGAGAAACCTATCCATCATTAAGACATTTTAACTTTAAAGTGTCACTTCTGGCTGAAATTTGAGTCTATAATTCATAACTCCTCCTCCAGTGAAAAAGCCCATCCCCTGTTGTCTTCTTACATCAACATATTTGTTTAGAACCGTTTTGGACTGTTTTATAAACTGCATATTTCTCTCCTGATTCAGACGAGATGACATTTTCAATGGAGAAAGCAATATTATAAATAAAGACTTGTATTTTAGCTGGAAACAACGGTTTGATATTAACATCTTAAGGATGGATTTGTTATTACAAACACATAGCTTTTGCTTCACAAGATGTTAATTGATGACTGGAGTTGTGTAGATTATTGTGATGTTTTCATCAGCTGTTTGGACTCTCATTCTGACAGCACCCATTCACTGCAGAGGATCCACTGGTGAGCACGTGATGTGATGATAAATTACTCCAAATCTGTTCTGATGAAGAAACAAACTCATCTACATCTTGGATGGCCTGAGGGTGAGTACATTTTTGGCAAAGTTTCATTTTTGGGTGAACTATTCCTTTAATTTGTTTTAAATGAATATGAATATTTGTTCAAATAACATTTATTCAGCCTCTGAAGTCCTCTCACCTTAGTCTGGCTATTGTTGTCATATCGGGGTCTCTGTCTGGTCTTGTTCAGTTTGCTCATGAGCATCTTGCCTGTGCGGAAATCAAAGGAGCTGAGATCCATGGAGTTACCAAGGTAACGGGCCAATTGAGGCTTGCTCCGGAACTTCTTCCCAGTGGGGCTGGTGAGGGGGAGCAAAATAGGACACATCTCAGAGATTTGACAAACCCGTATGGTTGCACATTTGGAAAGAGAATGGGTTATGGTGACGGCAGTTGCATACGGATATTAACACACAATATATGCAAACAATGACATGCAATGCCTAACTTTTTAATCGTTAATCGTTTATCGATTAATCGTTTGACAGCCCTAGTTAGAAGCATTATTATACTCATACCTTTTGTTGTTTTAATATTTTAAGTTGTTTTCAGCTTTACTTTTTTTGTTTTCGTTTAAATGTTTAGTTTTTGAAATGTTGTATGCATTTTTCATTTTTATTTAATTTCTTTATTTTCTTAAATGTGTGTTTATATAGTATTTACAGAGTTTTGACTTTTAGTTTGTTACTTTTTCTTATTTGTAAGTCGCTTTGGATAAAAGCGTCTGCTAAATGACTAAAAGTAAAGTAAAGTAAAGTAACTTGGAAAGAATTTTGATAAATCCCAAGCCTGTGATGACAAATGATAATGTTATTAGACCATGAATACTGTGAGGACTAGAACGCTTTCTGCCTCTTAACACTGACAATTATGACGGCATTAAAATCACATTCAAAATGTCATTTTAATGCTAAAAACACATATGAATTGATATGAATTCTGAATGCAAATACCTGCTTATTTAATATATAATTGAATATAATTAAAACTTAATATTTTAAATTTAATATTGATATTAAATATTAATATTATTTATATTTGAGCAGTATGTGCACAGAAAAAAAAAACTCTTCTTGATCTATTCTCATTTTTAAACACATGAATGAATACAATCCTGTACTCTGTCTAGGGTTTTCAAACACTTGCACTAGATGATGTCCTTTTAAGTGCCCTAACAAGCTCTGTAAGCTGTCCTTGTCAATCTTCTCTGCCAAATGCTTACATTTGTTTCACATAGTTGAGATAATAGTAATACTGTTTGTCTAGATCTCAGCTGACGTTCTGCACTAAGCAGTTGCACTTCTGCATCTGAAGCAAACACAGTCCTTTAAATCACGATCCTCTGTTAAAAGTTAGTTGACACAGGTGTGATGCAAAGATGAGTTCACTGAATACTCTGCATGATGAAGATTTCGTGCTTGTTTCAAGTTCATGCACAACTCTGGACCAACTTTTTTGGTTTTAGTCGATGGCTCTTCAAGCTTGTCAAGGCGTGCAAACATGTAACAACATAGATGGTTTTTTAATTGATTAAGTAATACGATACCACAAACTATACAAACGACCTGCCTCCCCCCTCTCCCGCCTCTGTTCTTCCTCTTCTTCCTCACCTCTGCTAAAAAAAAGAACAGTCATGTCTATTTATGACATGTTGTTGACTGGGAATCCTCGGAAAATAGGTTTATTCAGACCATGGGACATAATTTGTTCAACTTAACAGTTGATAATACCAATGGAATAGAGATCCAAACCATTTTTGGTTCTTCAAGTGCCACAAATGGTGTAAAAAGTAAACATTTTGCATAAAAACTGAATGTAAACAAATGCATTACTAGACATATTGACATTCACAAAATGAGACAATTTGTTAAATTCACCCACTGAATAGAGATCCAAATGAACCATTTTTTAAACTTTTGAAGGGTTCTGCGGAAACAATTCTGTTAGGTTGGTGAATCATAAATGAAACAATGCAAATTTCACACATTTCTTCAAACCAGTTTGAAAATGAATTTGGCAAAAAAAAGTTTTATTCAGAGCGACAATGCAAACACCCTGCTGAAAAAACCAGCATATGCTGGTTAGGTATGTTTTGAAGCTGGGATGCTGGTTTATGTTGGTCCTTTGCTGGTTTATGCTGGTCCTT
>JAFVLL020018783.1:32602-51629 GCA_021397915.2 Tor tambroides
TTCCAAAAATGTACCCTTATGACTGGTTTTGTGGACCAGGGTCACATATTATGATGCTACAAGAAATTAATAAAGGAAATTAATACTTTTATTCAGCAAGGACACATTAAATTGACAAAAGTGAGAGTAAAGATATTTATAAGGTTAGAAAAGATTCCTTTTTCAAATAAATACTCTTCTTTTGACCTTCCTATTCATTAAAGAATCCTGAAAAATCATGATTTTCATCTGTTTTTAATACTGATACTAAGAAATAATAAGATTTTCTTGAGCTGCAAATTAGCATATTAAAATGATTTCTGAAGGATCATGTGATACTGAAGACTGGAGTAATGGATGCTGAAAACTCATTATTGAAACAGAACACAGTTATTTTAAATGGTAATAATATTTCACAATATTACTGTTTTGGTGAGCATAAGAGAGTTTTTTTCCAAAACATCAAAAAATCTTACTACCCCAAATTTTTGAAAGGTAGTGTTTTTTTTTTTGTGTTTTTTTCAGTAAAATATAAATCTTTAAATTCCTTAATTAATTACCTTAATTAATCCTTAATTCTTAATAATTTTGTATATAAAATAACTTCTAAAATAAAATATCAAAATGTAAAGCAAATTTAAACCCTGTAAAGTTCTCTGTACCTGTAAAGTTTTGTGTGTGAGTGTTTAATGCTGTGCTTTTATTTTGACACTACCACATTGTCTTTTATTCTGAAATTCTCAACAGTTGTTTCTTAACCTGGCCTGGAGTATGAGTGTGTTCACCTGTTTCATGTTATTGAACTAATTCCTGAGTATAAATATCCCTCTGTTTGGGCCTTGTCTGCTGTTGTTTATGTACTCTGGCTTACTTTTGATTAGTTTTTGTTTGCTTAGTTCATTTTCTTCAGATTTCACAAAGTAATGGAATATTGACTTTCATCTATTCTTGATTAAAATAAACACACTTGGATTAAGTTCTTCATCTCACCCAGACGTACCTTGTAAGCCTTTGGGGAGATCCATTGTTTTCACCAACTCCTCGGCTATGTCAAAGGCATTGAGGCCACTCAACTTCTTTTCCCAAAAGAGCTGTAGATTAAAAGTATATTAGCATTGTGCCACTATGACAAACTATTATATTTGATAAATAAACCTAGATTAGATGAGTGTTACCTGTCTGGGCTGGTCAATGGCCTTCTGTGGGTCTGTTTTAACCTTATTGCTGGGGTGGTTGGTGACTTTTGTAACAGGTTGTTTGAAGATGGAGGCTGTCTGTCGTACTGGGAGGGACGTATTCAGGTCGGGTTTACCCTATTGAAGACATAACATCCTTTATTACCCTGACAAAAAACTGGTTCTAGATGGGAATTGCTGGTCTGTTACTGGATGTTGTTGCAAGCAGACCAGCATGACCAGTAAAACTGGCTTGAAATAGCTCACCCAAAAATGAAAAATTGCCAGTCATTTACTCACCCTAAGGCTATCCGCATGTTTAGCATTACATCACTTTCTCACCAATGGATCCTCTGCAGTGAATGGGTGCAGAGAGTCCAAACAGCTGATAAAAACATCACAATAATCCACAAGTAATCCACACAACTCCTGTCCATCAATTAATGTCTTGTGAAGTGAAAATCTGCATGTTTGTGAGAAACAAATTTATCATTAAGGCATTTTAACTTTAAACCTTTGCTTCTGGCCAAGATTTGAGTTTGTAATCCATAATAATGCTTCCTTCAGTGAAAAAAATCCATCCCCTGTTGTCCTCTCACATCAAAATCCACCAACATATTTCTTTAGAACTTTTTTGTTTCTCCCCGATTCAGACGAGATGACTTTTTCAATGGAGAAATCAATATTATAGGTATAGAATACTCATATTTTAGCTGGAAACAATGGTTTGATATTAACAATGGCTTAAGGACACAGCTTTTGCTTCACAAGTGTGGATTACTATGATGTTTTTATCAGCTGTTTGGAATCTCATTCTGACGGCACCCATTCACTGCAGAGGATCCATGGGTGAGCAAGTGATGTAATGCTAAATTTCTCCAAATCTGTTCTGATGAAGAAACAAAGTCATCGACATCTTGGATGGCCTGAGGGTGAGTAAATTTGGCAAATTTTCATTTTTGGGTGAACTATTCCTTCAATTTGTTTTAAATGCCATGCTTTTCTTCTTAATGAATCACTCTGCAGTTATAAATCTAGGATGATGAATGTTTTTTCTGAATATGAAAATGTATAATTTATGACATGACAAATTATTGAGCCTCTGCAGTCCTCTCACCTTAGTCTGGCTATTGTTGTCATATCGGGGTCTCTGTCTGTTCTTGTTCAGTTTGCTCATGAGCATCTTGCCTGTGCGGAAATCAAAGGAGCTGAGATCCATGGAGTTGCCGAGGTAACGGGCCAATTGAGGCTTGCTCCGGAACTTCTTCCCAGTGGGGCTGGCGAGGGGGAGCAAAATAGGACACATCTCAGAGATTTGATAAAACCATATGGATGCACATTTGGAAAGAGAATGGGTTATGGTGACGGCAGTTGCATACGGATATTAACACACAGTATACGCAAACAATGGCATGCAATGCCTAACTTGGAACAAATTTTGATAAATCCCAAGCCTGTGATGACGAAATGACAATGTTATTAGACCATGAACACTGTGAGGACTAGAAAGCTTTCTGCCTCTTAACACTGACGATTATGACGGCATTAAAATCACATTCAAAATGTCATTTTAATGCTTAAAACACACATGAATTGAAAGGAATTTTGAATGCAAATACCTGCTTAATTAATACATAATTACATATAAAATAATTGCACTTAAAATAATTAAAACCCAATTTGAAGTAATAATAATAATACACATTTTTTCATTTAATGCTGCATATTAGCAGTTTGTGTGCAGAAAAAAACTACTCTTGATCTCTTCTCACTTCTAAACACAATTAACTTTCTTATAAATGTAGTATGAATCCAGTCCTGTACTGTGTCTAGGGTTTTCAAACACTTGCACTAGATGACTTCCTTTTAAGTTCTCTGTAAGCTGTCCTTGTCAATCTTCTCTGCCAAATGTTTACATTTGTTTCGCATAGTTTGAGATAATAGCAATGCTGTTTGTCTAGATCTCAGTTGACGTTCTTCACTAAGCAGTCGCACTTCTGCATCTGAAACAAACCCAGTCCTTTAAATCACGTTAGTTGACACAGGTGTGATGCAAAGATGAGTTCACTGAATACTCTGCATGATGATACCATGAAGATTTCGTGCTTGTTTCAAGTTCATGCACAACTCTGGACAAACTTTGTTTGGTTTTAGTCGATGGCTCTTCAAGCTTGTCAAGGCGTGCAAACATGTAACAACATAGATGGTTTTTTAATTAAGTAATACGATACCACAAACTATACAAACGACCTGCCTCCCCCCTCTCTCGCCTCTGTTCTTCCTCTTCTTCCTCACCTCTGCTAAAAAAAGAACAGTCATATCTATTTATGACATGTAGTTGATTGGGAATCCTCGGAAAATAGTTTTTTTCAGACCATTAAACCATTTGTTCAATTTAACAGTTGATAATACCAATGGAATAGAGATCCAAACAAATCATTTTAATTGGTTCTTAAGGTGCCATAATGGTGTAAAAAGTAAACATTTTGCGAAAAAACTCTGTCAACTGTGAATGTAAACAAATGCATTACTAGACACATTAACATTCACAAAATGAGACAATTTTTAAATTTACCATGATAAAAACCAACTGCATAGAGATCCAAATGAATCATTTTTTTTTAACCAGGTTCTTTTGAATGGTTCTGTCGAAAACAACTCTGTTAGATCGGTGAATCATAAATGAAACAATGCAAATTTCACACATTTCTTCAAACCAGTTGGAAAATGAATGTGGACAAAAACAAAAGTTTTATTCAGAGTGACCGCATCGAACTGGAATGCAAACAAATGTAAAGTTTCTCAAATAAACTGATGAATCAATAATATTTCTTTCAACAGTCAGTGTCAAAACTACTATTTGTTAAAACGAATCTGACTTGCCAACACATGAAAAAATACTATAGTAAATACTGTAGTGTTTTTGAACCATACTATAGTAAAGGACTTGAATTAATTTGTTGTGGTAATTCTATAGTTGCTGTGGTAATATAACAACTATTGTAATAAAAACAAATTACTTTACCCAATACTGTACTAAGTTTTCTACAACTATAGTGTATATTATACTACAATACACTACAGTTTACTGTAGTAAAAACTAAAGTATACTACAGTATTTATTACAGTTAATCAGTTCACTATAGTTAATACTACAGTATGCTGAAGCATTCATTAACAAAGTGTTGTAAATACTATAATATATACAGTATAATACACTTTACTATAGTATGGTTCAAAAACACTATAGTGTTTACTATAAATTACTATAGTATTTTTTCATGTGGGCTGATAAGATGTCCAACTCACTTAGCAAATCGTATCTTTTGAACAGCTTGTTTCAAAGAAAAAAAATAAGCTGTTGCGATGGTTACCACTCCAGACAAAAGGCGATTTTTCTGTTTTTCTGTATGTATTCATTTACATAAATTTAGTGCCTTTTGACAGCTGATATTTAGTGCACTTTGACTCAAAGTCTTTGACAAACCTGTAAAATAACTTTTTGTCATAAACCGGTCTAGCCGAATCATTAGAGAGAAAAAAAGAGCCAATTCAATTTGGATTCGATTCACATACTCAACTGACATGCACCCCCACCCCCTTCTGAAATAAAGCACACAAAATCCTCTCCACAGCTGGGCCTACTTTTACATGACAATCCCCCCTCTGTACTCAGTACCTAACATAACACACATGGCTTTCCCTCCTCAATCCCAGCACTCCCACTTTTCACTCCATGAGACAGTCCATATCTGACATGCTTATTATCTAATGTTTTTACTAAACAATAACTGTCTACAAAAGACCTGTATGTAGTAGTACAGTGTCCATTTTCAATAATGTTGCTTTGTCACTTTGCAAAACGTTCCGCCGTATCGTAGCCTCATCACTTTGGGCTCTTCGGCCGAATATAAGATTCCTCCGCTTGTAAAATAGGCTACACTTATGCCTCATGCATCATACAGATGCCATAACCCTGTAGTGGCACTCGTGATATAATAAATGTATGCGTATTTTCGTTGCAGACGATGCAATTCCGGCATCTATTCGTTATGTTACCACAGTGTCATATTTTGCGTAACCTCGATCAATTGTGCATGTAAACAAATGCATTACCAGTAAAACCGGAGACATAGGCACACATCTTTTTATCGAGAAACTGAATGAAAGACTACGGTTGGTTAAAACTACGTATCTTACGAACATCGCGCGCTAAAATGATGATGCTGCACCTGGTCCAGCGCGACGTTAAAACAAGGTTGAATAAACAGTTTATTTAGCATATCCTTTAGCTTTTTTCATGTTAAGGCAAAACACGCTTCCAAATACTTCATTGCATCTGTTCATGCATGTAGCCGTACAGGCCGCTGTGTTACTCTATTACATTAATTAGTTTATCATAAGCTATGCGCGTTTCCTTTCTTTAAGACCATCGCCGATTGAAAGCACTGCGCAAACTAGTAGCCCCGGCAAAGCGGAGACTGGTCGACTCAAATTAACAAAAGCGATCGCTTTGCTCGTAAACCAGCATGACTATAAATGCAGATGCGGGTCGCGATTTAATACGTTTGCGATATTAAATCGGTTATACTTACTCGTTTTTCTCCATCGCGCATTCTCTGTTGGTGTCGCCTTTTTTTGTGAATGTTAAATCCCCCTCTCTTCCTCTATACTTTCACTCCCCTCCCCCTTCAATGAGACAAATGAAAGACATTATGCCCGATTAGGGTTGACTTAACGAGACAAAGCCCTGCGGTAGTCGGGTAACCATAAACCACATGATGACAATACGATGCACTGTTTTGTTTCATGTAGCAAAGATTCGTCGCGTTATTTAATCGAAGAAAGTGTATTTTCATATTATACAGGTCATTTTATTTTACAGTATTTAATTTTACAGTGTTATAGGCAGCTTTGTTTGTCGCGTACAAAAATTACCATGGTAACAAGTTACCGATTCAGTTACTGTAAAACCATAATTTCGGTTGTTCTTCAAACCATGAAGATATTATCATATTATTATTATTATTATTTAGTTATTTTAAACACAGTTCACTATTTGTCCTCTAGGTTCCTGTTTAAGAAGTTGTACAGTAGGTTTCCTGCGCGAGTCTTGTGAGATTTTAAAAGTCCTGCAGGAAATCCCATACGAAAATCCTGTGGGATTTTACTGGAATACATGTGCATGGGTTTTTCTTTTGAGGATTCTGGGAGAACGTCTTTTTTTTGTGAGGGGCATTTTGGCGGAAACCATGGTTACCATGGTAACATTTTTATGGGTAAGAAAGCAAGATGTCTCCTCAAAGAGGCGCTGATTTCCATCAACATGAAATCTAGTGCACAATTTATTAAGAAGTAAAAGGAATGTGTCAAAACTGTCGCATTTATTATAATTACTAGCCTAAATAGATGTTATGACACATGCATAGAGAAACATTACACTACGCAATATAACACTTGGGGGTAAATCTTTTATGCTCATAGTGCAAACTCAAACTGAGTGATGTGCCAAGCATAAAACAGAACCATTTCCAACCCCCTGTACAGAAAGACAGCAACTTATTAGCAAGACATGCTAGTCTGATTTACACATAAACATCCCGTTTAACCCATGAGCACATTATAAGATATTATTCAACCATATCAGTACATAAAATCAAGTCTTAAAGTGACAGATAATCCTCTTCGGTCTTTATGGCTGAATCGCATCACCAGCGCCGTCTCCTGGCAAGTCAAAGCATCAGCTATATTTGTTCCCTGTAAATGCACAGCCACCGCTTTCCACAGATCCATAAGGAGTTGGACAACTAGTCGTCCTTCTTGAATTTGCCTCTAATATAGGGAACATAATCCAGAATCAGCCGCCAGTCTGTAAAATAGACAACAGCCAGCCCACCAACTGTACCCCATCCGACCAGCGTGGGAACCCTGAATTGGAAGAAAAGAAACAAAAGCATGTAAAAAAAAAATAAAAAAAAATCTATAATTACTAATTAATAATTACTAGCATGTTATTCTAGAATTATAACATTGGAAACAAATGCTAAATGTCAGAAGCTGCTTGACTTTTAGGTTAACATCCTGTTCTACTTAACTGTTTATTAAATCAAGGATGAACTTACCACGTTCTGGCGATGGAAACATATTTGGGTCCGATCCGCTTTATTATTTTTTGCATTTTGTCACCTGCTTTCTTCCTCTGTTCAGAAGGTAAACAAGTTCAAATGGCTATTTCAGGACCCCGGGCTGCCCGTTATTAGCCTGATAGAAAATTCTGGAACTGTGGAGACTGTATTTGCATAAAACTGATTTGTAGAGTGAAAATAACATAGACAACATTTTACAATAAGGCTTTGTAATGAAAATGGCATAAAATGCTGGTGATGTGTAATTAATTGTCTTGAATAAAGTTTATGAAATGCATAGGGGATATTTATCACAAGAAAAAGCCATAAGAGAGAGAGAGACAACTGCAATAAAATGTTACTATTATTATTAAGCCCTTTTCACCTTTAATTTCGCTTATTTTATTAATTTTTTTAAATTAATTTTTCTTCTATTTACCTTTTATACACCTGCTCATACTGTTCTAATGCAAATGTGTATTGTTGTTTGTATTTTGTTTGTACATGAAAAAAACTGTTCAATAAAAAAAGAACAAAAATAGCCAGATCTGGTTAAAATAGTTTGGCTAGCAGCTGTATCGCTATTTGGAGTTAACGTGTACAGTTTTTTTTTATCAGTCCACCTACTTCTGAGAACTGGTCTAGATTAAATAAGCAGTTTTTGATGTATGTGGCATCTTTGACCCTGCTGAAAAAACAGCTAAAACCAGCCTAAGCTGGTTGGCTGGACTTAGCTGGTTTAAGCTGGAAGAAGCTGGTTTTAACTGGTTGTTCTAGCTGGTCTCCCAGCCTGACCAGCTAAAGAAGTGTCCAAACCCCCTCTAAAACCAGCCCGATGACCAGCTAAGACCAGGCTTAGGCAGGTTTTAGCTGGGGGGGGGGGGGGGGTTCAGCAGGAAGATATTCAGTTTTGCTCTGGTTTTTGTTATAATTCATTTAAAGGCCCATTTACACCAATGACTGTAACTATAAAGTTTATTAACAATCAGATTATATATGACGATTAGGACACTGAGCTGGAATCACTTTCAGAACTTTTTTTTGTCAGTCGGTGAACAATAAAAGACATTGACAGCCAATCAGAATCAAAGAACACAAGGCGTTTTAACCAGCAGATGACGTAACTGCAGGGCGCGCTTTAAACAAACAACATTATCGTCCGTTGGTGTGAGGACGTTAATATAATTATCGTTCTTGGTCTGAACGGGCCTTATTTATCTTTACTCCAAGCATTTCTCGGCAAAGACACTCAATGGTAAGACTTTTATTACAATGTTTTCTTTTATTTAACTCATTTGAAGGTATACAAGATCCAAAGCAAGACATTGAAAAAAATGTATAATTCTGTTATTAAAAATGGCACATTTATTGCTACATTACTGTTATATACAGGACAGTTCTCAATACCTACTTTATATATATATTTATAAAAACAAAGACAAAAAAAATAATAATAACAAAAACCAGAGGCACTCTGAAGACACAACAGCAGTATTGTTCATGTCCCTACTGCAACTGCAAGACACCAGGTTCTGTAAAATTCACACACATCTTAATTCTGATGGAAATCATGGGCAGCAATCTTACTTCGGCACACAACGATTCATTCAAAATGTTCACTTCAGTTGAACATTCAATGCTTTGGGAGAAAAATAATTATAGACAGGAGAATCTTTGATGACAGGACAACTCTCCTTCAGCATCTACAGCATTAAGCAGGAGGCAAAACCAAATCCAGCACTCAAATATTTTATGGATATTATCAAAATGAACATGATGGTATCAGCTGGGTATATTGAAAATTAGTCATAACAGTCTAGTGTTTCTGGCCCCCATCTGATGAATCGACAAAGATCCTTCAGTTTTCTCGTGTGCTTCACAGATCAGAGGATGCTAGCATCTTGAAAGCAAAAAACAAATTCCAACCTAGTCGAGCCAAAGATGTCAGGAATGAGAATCCTAAAATTGCCAAAAAGGTGCACACACACAGCATAATAATGAGGATGAAAGACTACAATGCTTCTAAATTGCAGATTAAATACTACACAGATGCTTCCAGAAAGAAAAGAAAAACAAAACCAAAAAGATGGATGAGACATTTTTGCATTTCGAAATAATAAAACAAATGGTCAAGTTTACAATGAAAGTAAGTTTAGGCACTGACAAGGCATCACTCTCAAAAATGACAGTCTTGAGAATAAGAAGGCCACGATATATAAATGTTCAACAACTTTTTATCTTTATCAAGAATTGATAAAGTATATGCTTCCATTATACTTTGACAACCTAAGTTCAGTATCCCCCCTTACGGTGAAATGTTATTACTCAGAAATCATATCCATTGTGGACATTGTGACAGTTACACAGGTTATAACACCATTTTTTTCCTACATACTTAATTCAAACCATCAGGGAACATTATCTCACGCACTTGACGAAAAATGGGTTGAGACGTACACCTTGAAATGACAATATGAATCAACTAAACTCACAGTAAGCCAGTCTGACGGAGACGTGAGAGTGAGTACATTTGAATAATACATTCAAACAGGTTGCATTATGTGCATTGGCGAGACTGAAATGATGGTGAACGTTGCTTACGCACTACACCATTGCCTAAGAACACTTCTAGTGACGTACAGTTCCCTGAAATCAAGAAACTATCACGAGGCTTTGAACCTCGACGTGCCCTCAACCATCACTTTCAATTCTCTTTATCACTTCTTCATTAGCATAGAGTTATCGTGGGGCGTCTGGGATAAAATTAACCATGGGTTCGCCTCGCCCAAACCTTACGTTTCTGAAAATATACGCAAGGTTTTTCTTGAAATCGTACGACGCGTCTCTTGAGCGTTCACTTGCGCTATAGACTCTACACTTCAAACTAATATGTTTTTGTTATTTAGAAATCTACAATGTATAGACTAACAAAAATATATATATTTATATATATTCTTACATTTGTTTCTCAAATCGAAATAATATCCATTACATATGTGTGAGGTGGACATGTGTACGCTTTCAGACTTTTGGCAACAATGAGTCGATGCGAGCGAGTGATGATTGAACGTATTCTGGCGAAAAAATAAAGGAAAGAAGTGAAAGGTCAACTTGGCAATTTTGTGCTTGGGAACGCAATGGAATCCAAGCGTTGTTGTCATAGTAACAGAAGCTCACGCTCCTTTATGATGCGCTTTCTTCCGATTGGCTGAACTAGTCAATGGCATCGTGAGAGCTGATGATGCGTTATGTTTCCAAGAAGATGAAACAGTCTGGAGAGCTGCGATGGCCCGTGTGCTTTTCTCTCGTTCCGAAAGAGCCCTGGCCCATAGAGCAGAGGCATGCTGGGATACACCGTCCTCAAAAGCACCACAGGTTCACCCCACTTCTCATGGGGTTTGGTTACACAACGCACGTAAGACTGTACCTTTCAGTAGGGAATGACAAACCACATTTAAAAAAAAGAAAAAATTGCTCATATACAAGCAACTCCCAAACTTTTTTGTTCCACACAAGTAAGCAGTTTGCATCTTATATAAAACGTAACAATTAGGCACAAATCCATGATTAAATTGACGTCTGTCTCGTCTCTCGATCAAAACTCTCTTTCTGCAGTGGAAAAAACAAACAAACGTCAGTTGTGGTCAGAACTTGTCTATTCCTATGATCCATTGTTATAAGGAAGCAGAAAAATACAAAATGACTTGAGAAAGAGTTCTTCACATTTGTGCTGGTAATTGCGGTCTGGAGTGATCACGGACAAAATCTGCTGTGTCAGTTTTGGCGGGTCGGTTCGTGTGTCCGAAAAGTTTTGGAGGGTGCATCTCTGATTTTGTAGATGATATGCTTTCCGAGTCACTATATGCACACAGAGAGGATGAGAACGGTGGAAGAGATTCAAGGTCACTTCTTCCAGGAGCCCCAAGAAAGTTCACTGGGTCTAAGGATAGAAAACAGAGATTTCAATCAGAGACGTTAACCAAAACTATTAAAAATCATTTTCAGTAACTGAAATAAAGCTACTTTAAAATGAAAGTAACACTTAACAGTAATTACTTAATGCATTACATAACATTAATGAACAATAAGCAATGCGTTTGTTAGAGAATCTTTGTTAACGTTAGTGAATAAATGTCAGTTCAAGCTCATTAGATATTAACAGATACAACTATTGATCTTTATGTATTAGTAAATGTTGAAATGAACATTAACTAAAATTAGTAAGTCCTTTAGAAGTATTTTTCAATGTTAAACTAATGTTAACAAAGTTACCAAAATAAAATATAAATATTAGATGAAAAACTTGAAGTACTAAAATTACTAATACTGAATTAAAAATTAAAGTTACATAGAAATATACTACTACTACTACTAAACTGACAAAAGCACATAAATGAAGCTAAAAATAGAACTGGAAACATTATAATATTACATAAATACTTCTAAAATAACAGATTTGTTTTAGACCAATAAGTGAAAAAATTATTGTAATGTTATGGCTGATACATGGCAGATATTTAAATTTTATACCATGTTGGCAAAATAAATAAATAAAATTAAACTGAAATATAGGCCCGGTTTCACAGACAGGGCTTAGACTAAGCCAGGATTAGGCCATAGTTCAATTAGGACATTTAAGTCATTTTTATTAACATGTTTAGAAAATATTACTGGTGTGCATCTTGAGACAAAACAAAGGCTATGATATATTTTAAGATCAGTCAGTGCAAGTTCCTTTCAGTTGAAACAGCTAAGACTTACATTTTAGTCTGGGACTAGGCTTAAGCCTTGTCTGTGAAACTGGGGGAAAGGGTTTTAAAAGCTGTAAACTGAGGCATTACAACAATGCAGGAAAAATGGATTTTGTCTTTGAGATTTGCTATTAAAATAAAGACCACGTTAAAGGTAATAAGGATGCATAATTAAATACACAATATTGAGCGATACTGATCAATTCTAATCACAGCTGACAAACGATACATTTGCGAAAACATGCATCTCAAATTTTCATTGTCTAACCATTGTATACTATTAAATGTATTAACATTAATGAAAAAAAATCTAACTAGTGACTAAAATGTGTTTGCATAATCTGGGTTACACAAAGTGAGGCAATGTTTAAATGGACATTAACATACCACATGATCACATGTGACTGACAGAGTTGCGTCCATCTCCTCCCAGTCCTGGATGCGGTCCGGACAGCTGCATTTGAGTGTCTCCAACCACTCCAGACACTTTCTCCTCTTCACGTCGCTTCAGACATGCCGCTTTTGGGTTTAGGTTGCGTTCTGGATGAAAATACAAAATAATGGATTGATTGACTCAAAGGGAAGTCCAATAAATTTATCATAAAGCATTTCATTAATATAATAAGCCTTCTTCTAAATGTAATACCTTTTAAAATAAATTTTCTGTTGATATATACAAGGCCAAGTGAACAGAATAATTGATATCAATATTATTATAACTTAACATATTTCAATAAGTCCTGACTTATATTATTTCCCCAGCATTACTCAGAAAATGTCAAATTATACAAGTAAATGCTGTTTTATGTCAGTATTAAGGAAGTAAACACATACCGCGGACTTGTTGCTCCAGGTTTAGAATTACATTGACGGCCTGGTGCAGAATGAGCAGTTTGGTCTGGGGTTTGTCATTGCTCAGGTGCAGCTGGCACATGCGGCCCAGCTCTTTGAAGGCCTCATTGATGTCACGTACGCGCAGTCGCTCTCGTGCATTGTTCGCCACTCGCCGCTCTTTCTCCCGCTCAACCTTTAACTCCGGCGGCAAATCCTCATCATCTTCGTCTTGACTGTGAAGAAACAATAATATATGTAACATTTCAATTCCATTTTTTAAAATTGTACAATGAATTGAAAATGTATTTTATTTAAATTAAAAATGATATTAAAAAATTACATTTTCTATGTTTAAAATGGTGACATGTAAGCTTTGTAGTCCAGGTGCCTGCTCAAGTATATTAAGTGTACAGCTACGTACATAAATTACTATTTTTATTACCTAAATCTCTTAAATACAGAACTAGTCAAAAGTTTGGACACACCTGACATAAATCTCTTCTCATAATAAATAGGTTTTGGATCTAAAGGCTTATGCATAAACGTGTGAAATTACTTCAGTAGAGAAATATTTTGCGTCTATATACACTACCTCAAGTTTGGGCTGGATAAAATGATTCCATGATCCTCTAGAAATCATTCTAATATGCTGATTTGCTGCTCAAGAAACATTTCTTATTATCAATGTTGAAAATAGTTGTGCTGCTTAATATATATAGTTTTTTTAAATTTTACTTATTTATCAAGTGTCCAGAATACACGCTCATAATTTCTTTGGTTAAGCATCCCATAATTCTTACACTTCCATTTGTGTTATTTCATAGATGATCAACATTTCATGATGATGGTGTACAATGACAATTTGTGTCTAAACCTTTTACTTGTAATAGAGAGACATCAGTAACCCATTTTAGATCAAGAGATGAATGTTATATAAAAAAAGTACATTAAATATTTGCATCATATGCTGATTTTGCAGCCAACTGTGCATTGCAAGACAGGCCATTCTAGTTTACACTCATGAAAATGTCCTATATAGGACAGAGTCCCACCTGTGTCAAAATCATATTGGTGATTCAATGAGTTTGAACTCATTTTGTGCACAATAACACAGACATTTAACATTTTAAAGCAATCAAGTGTGTATCTAGTGTCTTTCACAAATATACACTCTATGGTGGGAGATAGACTTACTCTTCTCCCTGGTCTGATACACTTGAAAGGACTTGATGGGTAAACACCTCCTTTCTGAAAACAATGTGAGAGTTTGAGAGGGGGAGGGGGGGAACACTATAAAACATGGTATTTTGGGTGTTGGGGAAGCCCAAACACTTTGAAATCAGGCCTGGCCCGATGTGCAGAAACATTTGAACAAACAGAAAATTACAGACATTTGTTGTAGGCAATCAAATGCAGATTTGCTTCAAACCATCGTGTGGTTGAGTGTTTATGGTTTAAAAATCATTCAGCCATTAGTTTAGGGCAATGCTAAAAAACAATCTTGTACCTTGTTCTGGTGCGAGATGGTTTGCTTTCCTTCTTCTCTTCCTCAGACTTATCAGCCACAGAGGAGTTCTCATCTTCCTCCTTGTCTTCCCTCTTAATGTCGGACTTGTTTGACGAATGCGTGGTGTGGGCCAAGTCTCCGGGCAAACCTGAAGCCAAAGACAGGAAATCGTTAAACGCATCCCGCTGAAACTCACACGCAACTCTCAGCGTTTGCATCTGTTGTTTACATGTTCAGTTGGTTCAAAAAGAGAAATTGAAACTTGTGCTCACTGTTAAAACCCTCTGGTGCTCCTCCAGGCTGTGGGGTGCCTGAAGCATGAGCGGACTGCAACAGGGTGCTGCTGGGAGGAAGGCAGGCATGGTCGTCATGATGGCTTCCAGCCTGCAGACAAGTGCAACAAGGGAGAGTAATTAGCACATATCAATACCCACAGGTGCAATATTATTGTTTTGTGTTACACATATAGCTCTAAACTGGAGTGTTTGAGAAGCTAGTTTGAAACTGTAGTTACAAGTCATTCCGAACCCGTAAGACCTTCGTTCATCTTCGGAATACAAACAAAGATATTTTTGATGAAATCCGAGAGCTTTCTAAGCCTTCATAGACAGCAACGCAACTACCACGTTCAAGGCCCAGAAAGGTAGTAAGGACATTGTTAAAATAGTCCATGTGACATCAGTGGTTCAACTGCAATTTTATGAAGCTACAAGAATACTTTTTGTGCACAAAGAAAACAAACATAACGACTTTATTCAACAATTTCTTCTCTTCCACATCAGTCTTTGACGCGCGTTCACGACAGTACCAAGATGCATGCGTGTGGTGCTGCTAACGCAGGAGTCTGTGTTCTGACGTTGAACCTGGATGTGCTACGCCTTGTTTACAAGCAGAAGACGATGCACACTCTACATAAAATAATCTTCGTAAACATGTCTGAAGATTTCGACAGAAAGGATTGCCCAGCTTTATTCCTTACTACTTACGCCGGCTCCTGCGTCAGCAGCACCACACCCATGCGTCGTGGTACTTTCGTTATCGTGCGTCAAAGACTGACATGTAAGAGAAGAAATTGTTGAATAAAGTCGTTATTTTTGTTTTCTTTGAGCACAAAAAGTAGCTTCATAAAATTGCAGTGGTTGATCCACTGATGTCACATGGACTATTTTAACGATGTCCTTACTACCTTTCTGGGCCTTGAACGTGGTAGTTGCGTTGCTGTCTATAAAGGCTCAGAAAGCTCTCGGATTTCATCAAAAATATCTTTGTTTGTGTTCTGAAGATGAACAAAGTTCTTACAGGTTTGGAAGGACATGAGGGTGAGTAATTAATGACAGAAATTAAATTTTTGGGTGAACTTTCCCTTTAACACATTTTACTCATAAGCGTTACGAGTAAATTTACTCATTTTACTAAAAATATAATGCATTGTTGCTTGCATGGTATATCGGCCAATATCTATAACTTTCACCATCAAGTTGATAATCCAACCAAATCACTGAATATATATATATATAAATAATTCAATTACATGAACTACCTAAATGAACCAGTTCAGTAAAAACATGATGCCTTGGATGCAATTTCGTGTTATCCATCTGTTTGGATCATACTACTAAAGTGCCTACACTAACCATGGCAGGGTGTCTGTTGCTCAGGGGCAGTCCTGGGTTGGAGTAGGCCTGAGGGAGACCCCCCATAGATCCACTGGATGTGGAGACGGCACCCAGTAGGCCGTGCATGTCGGCATGGGCTCCAGGAATTCCCGGGGCCTGACCCACCGCATGACTTCGCAGCACGTGAATGGCCTCCTCCAGCCGGTCTTCCATTTTGTTCTGCTGTAGAGAAAAATAATTGATATTTATCTTAAAGTATACATGAAAGTTATTCAATTAAAAAAAAATTCTCTATAGAATAAAAAGCACAGATAATTTGTGCACAATGAGACCAAAAACGGCTAAAAAGTCCATTTTTAAAAAATATCAATAATATAATAATATTAAAACATAATACAGTTGATTTAATGTGTTTAAGTAGAGCATTTTTAAAAATAAATAAAAAAATGTTCTCATTGCTAAATGTGGTTGTACATCAGCATTGTTATTAAGTAAAACAAACTATTAAAATCAATGTAGCTACTTAAAATTAAGTTGAAATAAAATAGGAATATTAGATAACTAAATTATCAGATAACGAAAATTAGAAACATTGCATTGACAACTAACAGAAATAAAAGTAGTACTAAAATTACTAAAGCTGAAATAAAAATCAATTTAAACTAAATTAAAAAAAAGACGTTAACAAAAAGGATCTTTATAAACCTACCAGTGCATGTAGTCCACCCTCATAGTTAGGAGACAGAGCAGTCTGGCCAGAAGCTCTCGACCACTGTGCTGCACCTGCTGAGGAGAACATGATATATAGCCCGAGTGTGAAACATCTGAATGCTGGTATGCCATTATGACAGCAGATGGCGCTCTAGAGCTTCACATTCACACCTTGACCTACACAAAGCCCATCAATCTAAAGGGAATGATTTATGATTCTTCAGGCTTCTTCCTCTGCGTACACGTTTTTGTCTTGGTATCTTTCAACACAAACTGATCTAATGAACCAGATCAAGCTTTGACGGAATAAGACAGCGTATCTGACTTACTTGCAATGCCCTGAGGGGAGCCCACAGGAGTGGAAGGAGTGGAGGAGAAGTTGTTGCTGTTGTGGTCCGAAGGATAGATCTGTCAATGAAAAACACGACTAAATGCACTTAAGCACTCCTTCAACTATGGCTAATAATTATCCATAACCAAGTGATCACTGCAAGTCTGAATAATGCTATCCATCTTTGACTTCACATGGCCAAATGCTCTTTCATGTTGATTAATGAAAGCTCACTCACCGAAGCAAGAGCTTTTCCGATCTCATCACCTGAGCTGCTTGCGACTGAACCTCTGCTTGCTATGGGAGAGAACGGGAGTACTTATTAACTCCATTCATTACGTCAATGTCACGACTATTCAAGTGATCCATAATTTGCTATCTGCTAAAAATGTCCATTCAAAGTCTGAATGAAAGATTGAAGGCTATTTCCTCAATTACAGTTCAAGTTCAGACTAGTCCAAGGCCAAAAATTTTTACAAGAAGAATCAACTTCAAGATCCAATCTGAACTCAATTACAAGCTCATTTCACAACCTAGAGGACATTAAATTAAAACGACGAAGGTAATTTACCCAAAATGCTGTCTGATCCGTTCATGGAGGATGTGTGGCTATAGGCTGCGGAGCCCGAATGGAAACCATTGACGTCTGCTCCATGCAAGGGATAGTTCTTTGGAAAACAAACACGGTTATTGGAGCTTCTGAAATTAGCCACAATTTAAGCGCTTCTTCAAAAATTTTCAGACATACCATTCTGTCTTGTGGGTTTATCGCCGAGAAGGAGCCTGGCTGACTGATGTGTGGCGAATTCCCCAGCATAGCCGTGTATCCCGACTGGCCTATGGATCCAGAGGGGGCCCAGGAGTCCGAAGAGGAGTGTAGGCCCTCTGTGAACGCAAAGGCAGATGGGAAGGATCAATAACAATCAGCACAAGAACTTATGTGGACGTCTATTATAACCCAAAGAAACATTTGTCTTTGTGCATGCTCCTAATTTCAAATCAAACAAACAAAACTATTGCTTAGTCATTCCTAATCTGTTTGCAAACATGTCTGCGGGAACAAGTTATGTACACATTAATATTAGAAGTCATGGCTTGGGGAGATATGAAAAAAACGGTTTTATTTCCCCATGTACACACCTTGCATGTAAAAAGATCCTGGGTACACAGAACCAGGTTTGGAGCCTGGGTAGGCAGCACCGTCACGGATATAGTCATCACCAGAGGTGGCAGCATAAACCTGCGTTTACAAACAAGGACATAAAGAAACATGACGTTCAGAGTAACAGGCTTCATATGGACAAAATAACCCTAGCGAATCGCTTGCACTTGAATGCACAACTGATATGGAGCCCATGAAGCTGGCAAGCGCGTTGTGATTTTTGGTACAAATGACGTGGACGCGTGTTTCCATAGTGCCCCCTCAGATAAAGTGGCAGGGACAGAGAACAGAGCATGCTGGGAAATGCGCCACGGCCATCTCATGGCACAGTCGGTGCTTCCTCTCGCACTCCCATGAGCCAACAAAGGAGAGGGAGGACAGCTACAGGGAGCACCATCACTAAGAGTGAGTCCAAATCAAGCTAAGCACACTGGGTGTTGACATATTCCATAACATGGAAATGGAAAAAATAGGTGCTTGTTTGGTTTATAATAGTCACAATGAAATTATCTGGAACCTTTAAACGGAACCAAATGATGATCGGAAAATCATCTGAATTCAGGAGCCTTGAGGCATACTTCCATACAGCGTATTCCCCAACAAGCACGTCTTAACATGTATGATTTGTATGTTTGTCTGTATGCGTGCATACATGAGCAAGTGTTTGGGAGAGAGGGGGGTGCCGGCGGGCGGGTGGGTCTCGGGCCAGCGGAGAATACAAATCCAGCAAAGCGATATTTCTCTTTTGCCTGTAATTTGATTTAACAGGGAGAAGTGGGATGGGAATGGAGAGATGCACTTCTAATTACAGAGCCATCTGCCTACTCCTGGAGCCC